>JANTEX010047440.1:0-10211 GCA_024741295.1 Macrocera vittata
TGGACGCACGTTATATAAACTCTAGGTGAGTAAAACAGTGTTCGGATAGTTTATCCAATATGTCTGAACGACTTATTGTCACCCTAGTTTGGGTTCCCAGACAGGAACATAAACGGAAACGAAACTGACGAACTAGCCAAGCTTGAATCAATCGTTGGCAGAGGAGGTTCGTCTTCCTCTAAGTACACGGAAAAAGGAAATCCACCTTCATTTTCTTGAGGAGGCCAACTCCAGATGGAGAGGGCTTACAATTTTCAGATTATCTAGAACAACTAGGTCTGAGTACAGCCAAGAACGATTACGAATACAAAATCTCTTATACTCGATGCAACTCAGTTTACAAGAATTTAGCTGTTAGAAAGACATACGATCAAGACTCTTGTTAGGATATTAACAGGCCACAACCTTCAAAACAAATTTATGCTCACCATAGGCATCATCCCTGTAAATGTGGCTTAGAAGAGAAAACATGTTTTCACTTTATTTGTGTTTGTTTATAGTATATGTCAGTAAGACGAATTAAACTTCCGGCCTACTTTCCTCCAAATTAAATCATCCTGGTGAGTCTCTTGCACCTTCTGCAATTCGTCAATGAATCAAAGTGCTTCGTACCGCCTGATGTGTAAGATAATTGGGTATATGAGTATAAGCCCAAAATCTACCACGTATACCAACTGCAACTTTGCGAAGCGCTGATGTTTAATCCAATATTGTACAATTGGGATTGGATATTATGCACTTCTACTATATAGTCATACTGCGAGTTATGTATTTGTATGTAATGTACATACCTTTACAACTGTAGTAATCCTTATCAACATATAATAATTCTTGAATTCATTGGGTTCGTGCAATTATAAAATTACAATTTTGATTGCATATTCACGACTTTAGATGGTGATGCAATATGCATAAATACGTATACCAGAAATCTTTTGAATATATATTAAAGCATCTGAAATATACGTATATATGTACGCTCATTTACATGGTTCTACTTCTTTCCATTGCACATTATTATACATAAAAATATATATATTCTACATAGAATTACAATTTTGCTGACATTATGGAATATTTTTGTCTCGAGAGTCGAGATTATTATTCTTCATTGCGCACTTGAATTGCTACTTAACCCCTGCTATGATACAGATAGATTATGAACGTTAAAATCGTTAGGCCAGTTCATGTAGATACTGATAAATGGCGATATTGTGATAATATACCAGTTAACGCCAAAGATCATGTGGATAAGGCATAAGTTGAAGCCTTTGTTTTTTTCTATTTTTATTAAATGCGCATAGCAATTTTAAAAATAAGTGAACACGACTTTATGCATATTTCTCACAGATTTTAAATCTGTAATCGAATTTCTATGAATAGTATTCAAGATAAAAGTGTTTTCTTTTTGATTGCATTGTAAACTGTTTATGAGTAACGAAATGAGCTTATATACAAATGTATGAAATGTGCATGACAAATGTACGAAATGCGCATGACAAATGTACGAAATGTGCATTACAAATGTACGAAATGTGCATAACAAATGTACGAAATGTGCATAAAAAATGTATACCAAGCCGACCTAGCATTTTAGTTGAGCATAGCATTTTGCACAGTTGAGATACGTTTTCAATATGAAACATGTGCACGAAATGCGCATAACAAATATATACAAAAAGGGACATATAATTTTAGACTAAATGTGCATTGTAAATTGAACAGTTGTTGCATAACGGATTTTGGTTATAGTGTAATTTTAATGCACAAGTTCATGATGTGTGTATACGAAAAAATTCGCATTCACGTGTTTTCTAAATGTGCATAACAAATACACCATATACGTACAAAGCACTTCAAACATTTGCAATGCACATTTCAGGCACATTTTTAGGTCATCATACAATGCTATGCCAAATTTTGGCCAAAACCTTAATCTACAGGAGGCAATCCAATAAGTGGCCTTAATCTAAACACATCTGCAAACACTGGACTATAAACGCTGCGTATATTAGCATTATCACAATTATTATTATAACAACTAGATCGCGATGATATATAAAATTCTATGTGTGTAATGAATTAACTAAAGGCAAAAAGAAATATAAGAAAAGCGGATTTCGGATATAATGGCATTTATCTATCTTTCCAATAAAGAACTTTTACGAGAGGCTAAAGCCAATGTCAGAATATTGTTTATATATATATTTTATTGGCGAAAACATATAAAATAGCTCTATGCATGGTTATAGATGTGTGTGTGTGTGTGGTTGGATATATTTGGGGATTCTGTGTATGAAGTTATATGCGCCCGTTATTATATGCATTATATGTCATACGAGAAGAGAAATGGTATCCATATGACTGAAGCAATAAACTCGGATAATATAATATCGTAACTCGTAAATATTGTACTTTCTCTATGTGCTGGGGATATTTATTGCGTTTGCCTTCAAGTTACAATAACGGTTTTGGTATATTACACTTTACACTCGTATGCATATATAGAATTTCAGCGAAGGGATAATCCGCACTTAATTGGAGACAATCGTAAACATATAACACAACAATGTTATTTATTGAGCGAGAATGATTTAAATTCGGTTTAATTAACAAAAATGGATTCATGATGCTTTTTGCCATTAAAACTATGTCGGTTTATATAAGTGTGTGTATCGTAAAGAGAAATAAATGTTAATAGAACCAACCGTTTAGACAGGGTATAACTTTTATTCTTGTTATTTGAATAAATGTTATAGTTCTTGAATTGTATTAAAGGAGATTAACGTAAAATAGTTGAAAACTTTAGTAGTGTTTTAGCTGCATAAGGTTCTACTCGTATATGGAGGATTAAATCAAGTGATTACTGTTTCTCTGGCATTCCATTTAAACAACATAGGCTTTGGCTCGACATTATCAGATCAAGACCCAGAATATATCCACTGAGTCCAGACCCATTGAGTCCAGGCCAATTAAACCAGAATAATTGGGTCAAAGTATTTAAGTTAAACCCAACGTATATACACTGTAGGACCAGACTGGACTTATTGTGTCCAAAATGTACAAAAAGACCCAGGGTAAATACATTGTGTGCAGAACGCGTCAGTCAAAACTTTTCGTGCTCCAGGTCCAGTTGGATTGGATTCAGCTTTTTGTGTCCACCAGAACACACTGTGGCCATTTTGGAGACCCATTTTGAAAATTAATTTTATCGCACACATTTCCGTCTGATCCAGATTTTGTCAGAAAATTAAATCTATCGATAATCTCTTTCTTCTTAATAAAACACATATCAATTATGGCTTGACCATCCTCGTGAGAAAGTTCTACTCTTAAACTTGACTCGACCGCTACATTAAGCTAACTTTCAATGATATCTCCTCCTGTATGGTTGGTTCAAAATAGTGCTAAGGCCCAAACAGCGTAAAAAAGAAGACCGGAGCGATTACACTATGGCAAGGACCTTGGCTAAAGGTTCTAAATGATGAAAATATCCCTAAATCAGGTATATACTCGGTGTATTTCCCTAACACTCATGAATACAGTACGGAAGAGATACACAAAATCATCCATGAACAAAACGTGGGCTTCATCACTCAACGTTACGATAAAACCAAAACCTTGAACGAAGTTGGCAAGCTCGCCACATAGGCCAAAAAAAAATCAAAGATTGCTAAGTTCATCCAATTTAACCCTAAACACGAAAAAGCATCTTCAGCAGGTTTACCCAAGCAAAGACAAGATCACTATTCATGAGCAAATAATGAACGATGACTTTAGACCACAAATGTCCTTTTGTTCAGCATGATGGCAGGGAGTGACGGTAACCGCTCCTCTGAAAAAAAAAACTCTGTAATGCTCATCGTACTGAGTAGGAAAGCATCGATATCAACAAGGGTGGTGAGTACCATTATGACTTTATCCTTGCAGAAAATTTGGCTGTTTTCAACATTGAAAGGTTTCCTACTTTTGTAACTAGAACAGCTTAAAAACAACTGCCACGTTTGAAAAACGACCGCTACAATTAGGACGTTTTTGCCAGAAGTCGACAAAGACCACTCGGTGCAGATAAAAAACACATCAGCTCACTCGGCAAATTGGCCGTCGATAACATCCTAAAACTTATTGACCGTAAAGCAGTTAAGAAACAGCCTTTCGACCCAGCAATCATTTCATATTTACAGACGTAATTAACTGACCTGGAGCTGGAATGTGATTCACTACAAAACGAAAGGACAAAGGAAAAACCGTCTATAAAGAGAATTGTTTACCTGAAGCCACGTTGTTAATTGACCCCCGTACTTAAAGAGTGGTTATCATTTAGGGTTTGGAACTGAGACTGTTTCTAATAAAAACTGGACAATGCGAGCTTAGCTACTCTTTTGGGAGTAAGAAAACAACAACAAACAAAAAAATACTACCACGTCGTTCAATACGACTCGGAAAGACAGAACAATAGATATCATCACAGGCGCACATCTACGAAGTCTGCTATCGCGAAGATATCTCCTTCGCGTTATGATGACCTACAGAGAGTGCAAGTAAAAGCCTTTTCCTCCCAAACAGAAGATGGAGACCAGCTTAAATCGATGCATCGATCTCTTAGTATGGGATACTGATCCATGAGAAAGAAGTAAAGGTTGAACAGCAGCAAACTTCAGTCGAAGAACAGACAACCAACAAGAAAATTTGAACACTTATAGCCCTGGACTATCATGGAGATCGAGACGATCTAATGAGTATTTCGGTGAAATAACAGATATATGACATAATATCTGAGTATCCAACCGAAAGGTGTGAGCCAATTGAAAAAAATGGCAGAAGACAGAAAGCGGCAGTTATGTGGCACACCTGACGAACCGCAGAAGAGCAAGAAAAAAATGTACTTGAAACTTGGCTATATTATCCCTGACTGCGAAAGTCACTTCTTTATTATGGAAGGGAGATCAGAATATCATGTCATATTCTGGCATTCTTGAGACAAGAACCGAGTTATTCCGAGGCATTCTTAAAAGAATTCCGAGAAATCCGAGGCATTCTTTGAGGCAATTCGAGGCATTCCGTGAAATTCTGCGGCATTCTTCGAAGCATTCTTCAAGGCGTTTCTAGGCATGAAGAAATAGTCAGTAACCACGGATCTTGAAAGAATTAGATGCCGGAGGACGACTTTTCTCGCAGAATAAACAGGAGATGACGTTCTTATTAGACATATCAAGATGTTTTATCGAATGAAGAGCAAGGACAATGCCCTCTCAAAAAACAAATATCATCCAGGTGAACATTCACCAGCAACTTTAGCTGTGGCAGAACACCAACTAACCCCTCGAATAATAATGATAGAAGAACCGTTTCTCAGTGATCTGTCGGGGACAGGTAGCACATAGATGGTTTATCGTAAGGACTCCAGGACGAATTCTAGCCAGTACCAGTACCCACCGTTTCTTCTACGTGGAAACATGTTAATCTTAAACGATTACCGAAGTCACAGAGAAGGGTTACGGCAACATTTTTCAAAAAATATACTACGAACGTCAGATCATTTAGACCGATCAGTCTGACATCGTTCTCATTAAAGAAAATGAAGGAACTAAAATAGATAATTCCATAAGGAACGAAAAATTAGAAAGAAATCCTCTACACTTCAGTCAACATACCTAAGGAGTGAGGTGATTGACCGTGACAGCACTCCAGAAACAAAGAGAAGGCATTGCATTTAATGGAGGCTATATTTTCATATATTGAGCCTTTAACAACATAAGAAGCAGTGTTATGAACAATGTGCAGACGAAATGTCGAAAGTTCCATAGTACGATAAATAAATGAGATGCCTGACAGAAGAACTGCCCTAAGAAGAGGCACTGATATCTCTAATTTGGATCCTAGTGCAGTGGATGAACCGTTGACAAATTTTAAAGAGCAAGGCGTCAAAACAAGCTATATTGTCATAATGTGACAAGAGAAGAAATCAAGGAAACACTCGGTGGAATAGTTCTAAATTGACTCAAATAAGATATGGTGCGACACAGGTTGGATATAAAACCTAGTGTACGCTGAATCGCTTCGAATCCTAAAACCAAACCCAAGAACTAAATACTAAGCAGGCCAGTATATTTCAAGCAGATGTAAACGTAATTGAAAGATGCGCTCAAATAAACATAGGAAATGAACAATTAAGACTGAACATCGCATTTTTTCCGATTAATAAAAGCCTTAAACTCAAACATCTTTGAATCGAAAAAAGTTTAGGAATGTCTCAGGAAGTAGAAAGCGTCCACTGAGACTGCGTTCAATGCGGATGAGTTCATACACACCTCAATTTCCATTAGCAATGTTCGAAGCACCTCGACAGTGAGCGCATTTTAACGCTTGCTTAGCGGCTTTGACACCATGCCTCTCAAATACCGCCGAAAGGGGGCTGTCGGCACCAACAAAATTAGTGCAACAATCAGTGTATATTTGGGACGGTACTCCGACCTGAGCGATGAATTGCCAAATTGCAGCAATACAATTTTCTGTACTATTGTCACCGCTTCGGTTACAAAGCAAATGAAAAGAGCAATGTAATGGGTCCCGCATAATCTAGTCCGACGTACTTGCATGGTTTTGATTGCCTAATTCTGGCCCATAATTTGGTACCGAAGTCGCGCCCGATGTTTGAAGCAAGTGACACATTGATGGATGTATCCACGCACCTTTGACGAGTATGTTACAGGGTTGCTTGAGCACTGTCATGTTTCAGATCACGTGGTCAATAAAATCTCGTCAAACGTGACGAGTTAGGTAGACTAATAGAATGCTTAGCATCATAACTTATAGTATATAGCTGATGCCGTAATTATCGATAAACGGGCTGAGAGAAGTCTAACAACCTGACTGCGACAATTTCATGGTTGGAGTTCTTTGACTTTAGCATCATATATAGATTGATCGTATTTAACCAAAAAACGTTCCGCATTTCGCTTTTCCACACAGGTAAATTTCTCGCATCTCAGTTAGTATTTTCAATTTTAGCGTTTGAGATGAAACGTACCGTGACTTTGAGCAACAAGCTCAGCGATGACAATCGAGCTAGCATTGAATCGTTATTCATTGCGGTGACACATTATACAGTGAACGGCATCGATTTACGTTCCAACTCAATGTCAGCGGTTTAAGTGACTGTCGAAGTTGGCCAATGATCGGCCGAACTGGCAAGCCATTCGGGACCGCACCAGTTTTAAGTGTTCAGTGTTTTGTACTATGTTGGAATCAGTTCTGGTTTGCATTGAATCGGTGGTTCACTGCAAAGTGGATCTCACTTTTTCCATCAAGTACGCTAGCAATTTTGCGCCACAGTGCTCAAGTCGAGGAACTGTAATTGTTTTAATATGTACAGCTTTTGTTTTCGAGGAAAATAGCGAAACTAGCACTTGACTTGCTGCGTCTTCAAGGTTAAGATACACTGCTTCTGCATATACCTTAGATGAGGCATTCGAAAATGCGTGTAACTGGTACCGATGCTGTGTACTGAGCATCCCAAGCCAACGGTCAATGGAAATGTGTTCCAGCGATCGCAAACACTCACGATACCTTTGCCACCTGGAGGTAATATCGGCCGAAAGTTGATTGTCTCAACCTGTATAGCTCTTGAATCATAATCTTCGCGGTGTTTATGACCGGTGCGGCCAAACTGATCGGATCGTACTATTTTGCAGCATGGTCTCGTCCTCTGCAGTCGATAGAACGTTGTCGACATACAAATCGTTTTGAAAAATGTTGCTTGTCGACGGCAAGTTTGTATCCTCATAAATGGCCAATTGCTTTAATGTGCAAATTGCCAGAAAGGAAGCACAAGAGGTGCCATAAGTCACCGTTTGCAACCGATAATCAAGCATGGACGCACTACGTTATTTTGCTGACCAGAAAATTCGCTGAATTTGTGTATCGGATTGATCAACAAGTATTTGGCGATGCATATTTTCGATGTCAGCAGTGTATACAACAAAATGCGTGAGCCAGAGGACAATAAGCATACGGTATTTTAGCATTGATCGTCTCCACCTCCCAAAATCGACGCAACTGAGTGTTGACGTTTTCTTCGGTATTAGCAACATTTAAATGAAAACATTTTGATTCGGTGTCGTTGCGACACATTGCGTATGTTGGATCACTCAAAATCCACACGGGTTTTATTTGAATGGCGTTGGGTGAGCCAGGTGGACCACATCGACCGTTGTAAAACAGGATGTGTACGTATTGGTCGGTAGCGATCAAAAGATCTATTTGGGCTGGTGTTGCAAACATTGAATCGGCCAGCGGAATGTTTTGTATATATGACCATCCCAAAAAAGTTACCCTTTTGGACGGCAAAAGTTTTGTTAAGCAAATAATTACCATGCCAAATAAACACTATTGGTGGTCAAGATAAATTATTTCCATTCGAAGATGAGTTGGCCGTTGTCAATTGTGATGCACCATTAGCAATCGACGATAAAATGTTGTCTTTTGTTGATGGATTATGAGCAGCGTTCGATACTAAACCGATATGCAACAAAGTGTGGTGAGATCGATCACAGTGGCGGCAATTACTATTGCTTGTGCAATTCATTTAACGATTGTTAGGCTTGAGACAATTGAAACATACTTGCGCCGATTGTACGAATTGACGGCGTTTTCCATCCGATTGACGTTTGAATGCAAAGCATGCCCACATCGGATGGCTGGCTTTTTGACAATACGTGCATTTGTACTGTAATTTCGGTGATAGGTGTTTTCCATTCACGACGAGATTCGTGGTCGAGTTTTAGAGCGGTGATAAACACTAACATGTCATACCAATGCACCACCGGACATTAAAAATTTTGAAGTGCTCGTACTATTTCCGTTGTCCCATCGAGCAAATGTTTTAATCCAGTATCGGATTCATTAGACATTTTCGGCATTGCTACTAAGCAACTCAAATGAGCGGTAGGTAATAGGTGACAATTATCACACGTTTTGCTATGCGTCGGCAAGATTCGAATCGCTGATTCGGACGTTACGCAGCACTTTCTCAGCAGCATTTCAAAAAATGAAGTTTTTGCACATTACTCAGCTCTGCGTTGGTGTGTATAATGACGACAAACATATCCCGGAATGATTTCCAATCTAGCGATGAACCATTACATTTCGGCACCGCAATTCTTGGTAACGGTTTATTTGATGTTGCATTATGTACCGGCTGCGCCAATTTAGCATTTACGTAATTGCCCCACAATGCTGTGTATGTATAGCAATTATATAGTAGAATCTTCATCGTTTTTAAAATAATCGTCAGCCGTCAATACCGTGGCATCGACAAGATTTTAGATTTGATTTTAGGCACTGATTTTATTTTTGTAGAACCAAAGTAATGCTTAGCCGACGAAGAAATTGAATGAGACAACGGATTTCTACACAGTGGTTTTTATTGTTCATTCACTTTAGTGGTGCCCCAGTTGTTAGAGATTTCATTGAATTCTTAAAAAGTCCTTCCACTTTAATTGAAATCTTAAAATTTCATTGAAATTCCATTGGAAATCTTGAGAACTTATTGCTGCCTCCTTGAAACCTTAACGTCTCATTGAAATCATGAAATCTCATTACAGCCTCATTTGAATCCTATTGAAATCCTATGGAAAACCTCACTGAAATTCCATTGAAGTTATGAAATTTCATTGCAATCGCATTAAAATACTTTTAAATGATCATTTCAGTCCCTTTGCAATTTTAAAATCTATTTGAAATCCTATTAAACTCTTAAAATTTTATTCGAGATCATATTGCACTCTTTTTGAAATCTTGAAAACTCATTTCAGTTTGATTGAAATCCATAAATCTCAATGAAGTTTCATTGAAAACCTTAAATCTCATTGGAATCGCACTCAAATATTGAAACTTCTTTTAATTGGTGAAATATATCTGCAGTTTCATTGAAATATTAAAATCCCATTGAAATCCAGATGACGGAAGTCATCTTCGACTACATAGCTACACCATCCCGGTAACTTCCATTAAGGAGGGAGGGATAAACCCCTTAAAATTTTTGGTGGAAAATTTCGAAAATAGTTCATGAATTTCATTCTAATTCCATTGAAAATTTGAAATTTCACTGAATTCTTATTTAAAATCTTATTGCAGTCACTTTGACATCTTTGTTGAAATCGCATTAGTACCTTGAAATTTCATTGAAATTTTGAAATCCCATTGAAATC
>JANTEX010047551.1:0-10209 GCA_024741295.1 Macrocera vittata
ATAAAAGGATTTTCCACAAACTCAAAACATTAATTGCCAGAATTAGACAAAAGTAATGTTTAAAATAGATATTTGCTTGTTTCGGCGGATTGCAAACTAAAGATTAAAGATTTATTTTTATTTTACAATTGATCATGATTTCGTTATTTTTTGTACTTATTTTCAAAATCTGTAACTTCTATAGTGTTTGTGCAATTTTAATGAAAATTGTCAACAATTAGAGCAAATACGTTCTTTAAATAGTTTTTAAATATTTTGTAAATCTTGGCTTTTTACTTTTGACTATATCACAAAGAAGTTCACGAAATATGATTTGAAACCAGTTAAATATTAAAAATCGAATGAGAAATAAGGAAGATATAGAATTTATAAATATCTTTGAAACTTAACAAAAAAAAACGGAAAATCTTAATAAAACGTGAAAAGTTAAGTAAAACTAGTACTCAAATTTACGAACACAAAACATATTATGGATCAAAAAGTCTCAACAATAAGTAATTCAACTCTTCACTATTGAAAACCGAACACAAATTGTATTGTTTTTGTGTCTGCAAATGTTATAAAGTACGATGGCCTTCATAGGACGAAAAAATCGTAAAACAAAAGAACTTTATTTTAGATTTTGGTAACATATATTACATTGTAGCACCGTGAATCCACTCTAAACACATACTCAGAATTCTAAAAATGTATTTTGCCGAAAAACCGATGAAAAAAACTTAAAATTTGTATAAACGCAGGTAAAGAGAATCTTAATTAATTCAATATAACACAAAAAAATTAGTACAAATCAATTACTCTTTAACATTAACTAAAATGATTGTTCAAAATTGTAAATTGGTATACCTACATATTTTCTAATTGCATTAATTATGTAAATTCAAGCAAAGATAATTATTAAAATATTTTATTAAAGGATAAATATAACATCGACTTAATGCTCAACATATTATTGAAAACTTTCCCTTTTACACACTTTTTATTTTGGCATACCTAAACCACGCACTGAACTTGAAATGAAAAAAAAAAAAACATCATCACTTACCTCATCAAAAAACACTTTACGAAATCCTTCTCTGGTATGCTTTCCATCGCCCAACAATGCACTACATTCCGATATCAATAACCATCGTTTTTTGTCACGTCTCACTTCTAACTCCATTATACTACAATTATACAATTCATCACTTTTTTTCTTTACACATTGATGATGATGTTTAGCCGTCGAACCGTTTTCACTATTAAATCCACTATTCACATCAACCATCGACCAATCTACCAATTGTTGATGTTCACTTGGATTTTTGTTTATTTTATCCAAATTACCAGACACTGTCGATAAAATATTATTTTTAGATTTTTCACTCGAAACACAATAATCATCATCTGAGATATTGTCTATAGACGACGATGACGACGGCGTCGGTACAGATTCAATACCATTATTATAGCACAAAGGTGATGCGGAAGACATTTGTTCGATGGTCGAGCACGGTGACGATGAACGACTTGTTTTCAATATCGACATTGGCGACGCGGCTTGCAAATCATATTTATCCGAATTAATCGAATGAATCGATTGTTTTCGTTGATTTGGAAATATTGCTGTGGACGGCAGTGTCGACGATTTATTGATGGCATCGTAATCGTTATCCGATTGCAATGTTATATCTGGATGATCACAGAAACGTCGACCATGTAACAGTTTTAAATAGTTATTTGTTTGATGGATAGCATATTCCATGGGCGACATAAAATTACATTCAGTATTGGAACATTTCCGAGCATCAGTTGCTTCGGTGCCGGGCAACTCATCGGAAAACGAAACTTTTTTCGGTGTTTTCTGATGAAAACTACCGCCACCAATGGACACATCCGAACAATCACTTAGCTTACGATCACATTTCACATAATCCAGTAAGTCTGGCTGTTGTTGGTGTGGTTTACGATTATCAAACGAATTTGTATTATCTATTTGATCCATGTCAAAAAAAATTACTATTTTTATTTATTTTTTTATTTTTTTTATCTGACAAAGATGAAATTCGTGATCTAAATTATAACAAACATATCTTTAAGATATTTTTTTTTTTTTTCAAATTATTCCACTAATAATTGCCGAACGACATTAAACTACTATTATTATGTGTTATTCACGAAAAATAAATGCGTTAATGATCGCGTGCTGTGCCGCACTTAAATCCACTGATTTTTTGTTGTACATAGAAAAAAAACAAAAAAAATTGAGATGTTTTAAAGAAGCCACGAAAAGAAAAAAAATATTTGAAATTCCTAATTTCTATAACTTGATTTGGTTTAAGCTATATTTATGATCATTATATACAGATGATCGATCACATATAACACAAATATTATATATGTATATATACACAAACATATATATATATATATATATAGGTCAATCACATAACGACACCCATCTCATTGATCTTACGTGAATATGTAGGTAACCATTCCACGTACTCTTGATCTATATATTATCTTAATAACAACACGCAAGATCAATATTTCTTTTTATGGTAAAGGTATAATAGACCTCAACACTGTTGAATTATTAACCAAATGAATCGGCGCGCGCGATCAATATTCTTCACTTAATTTCCCCGTTTGGAAGTAACGCGAGCAAATCTCAAACGATACTGTTTGCACTGTTTTATGGGTGGCTGATGGCAGCCGCAGAGTGCAGACACTTGTTTCAATTCTCTTGTGGTATGGTTTTTGTATTTAACATTTATCACGTATATATCAAAATGTGTATGGTTTTAGCATAAAATACACATAACCCGATACCTATATATATATATATCCATATAACATAATATACGTGCACCAGTGTATGTCTTTGATCTTTTCTTGTTGTTTGGTTGTTCTTTTTGGAATTATTAAAACAGAAAAAAAAATTGAGACACTTTTTGCAAAGTGAAAGAAAAACCAATCAAATCACCTATACAGTATACACATTGTTTGCCGGAGCTTAATGAAATTCACATATAAAAATAAATACATGTTTGATATCAAGTTTTGCGTGTATCGATATTATATTGTGTGTAATGGTATACTTTATAACTAATATATTGATAGAAAAGCTAAGCTTTCAGCAAGACTATGTTTAACGAATCAGATGAACACATATTTGTTCCGTTTAGTGAAGTTGAAAATGATGAATGTATTCGTCTCTGAAATTTGGTACATTCGACTTAAATTAAATTACCAATCCAAATCGGACTAACTAAGCAAAATTTGATATTAAACGAGATTTTTTTGGAATGAAATATATTCCAACTCTATAGTAGAAATGTTCTCCAGGTTCGGAGTTTTTCCAGTACACAGAGAGAAAAGAATTTTAACAACTGCGTGTTGTCAAAGTTATTTTTTCACAAATATAGACTAAAAAATCAGTTTACATAATTTTTAGAAAAACATAAGTAATAATTGTAAATTTGACCACATTGTCTGTCGGAAATGATGTTGTAGTTTTGCACACATTTGTTGTCATTTAATCTTTAGAACATAAATTAAACGACAAGATTTCATGAAAGTAAACAGAATTCAGAAATAGTAAGAGTGACAACAAATGTTGTCATAAGAACAAAAATCAATGACAAAATTTGTTGTCAGTTTAACCCCAAGCAACACGGTTCGACTCAAAAATGACTTTAAATACTAACGACCTATAAAGTACCTCTTTAGGACGTCTAATGTTAGTAATCTGCCGACGACTAAATTAAAAAAATTTGAAGTCGTCTAGATACGTACATAAGACGTAAGCAAAACGTAAGAATGGAAAATACTTTTTTTAGTAATTTAAAAGACGTCTTACTGACGACTCCTTAAGACTGCACATACAACAAAAATTAAAAGTCTTTTGATGTAGTCTTATCGTCCTCATTTAGCGACTACATAAATAAATTCAATTTTTAATAATAATATGTAGTCGTTGCGACCACTTTTTAAGACTACAATTCAGCTGTTCCTTAAACGTCAAAATAAACTGTTTTCTGTTTCAACCTAACATATAGGTAAACACATTTTCATTTTACATAGTATTGTTAATATAACAGAAATAAAAATGGGTAAAACCGATAAAACGAAAAAGAATTGGAGACATTCCTCATCATATTATCGGAAATATAAAAATTATTTGTCGTCAAATAATGGTAGCGATAGTTCATTAAACTTAGTGAATAACACAATAGCGCAAAATACACAGACAGAACTGGAATTAACATTGCCCGAACTATCAAGCAGTTCTCAGACATTAAATGGGTCCACGAATTCGGTAAATAATAATTCCAAAATTGTTTAAATATACATAACAATACAAGTATTGACATTTTTTTCTAGAAACAGTCGTCCACAATAACAGATGACGTGACACAAATTGAAGACGAAGATGGTCTAGTTTTTGGCGAATGGCTAGACATTGACACAGAAAAAATAAATTGTCTCGAAAAAAATATTGATTTCAATATTGAATTAAGATCTTGGGCCATCGAAAACAAAATAACACACAAGGCTCTCAGTGAACTTCTAATTTTATTAAAAACCAATGGCCATGACAATTTACCGAAAGATAGCCGAACATTGTTGTGTACTCCTAGAAGTATTATTACCGAACAAATGGGTAACGGTTTGTTTTGGTACGGTGGGATTCAACCTTGCTTAGCAAAAGTATTACAAGACAATTTGAATTTGAATGAACCAATATTGCTAAACTTCAACATGGACGGTCTACCACTAAGCAAAAGTTCACGAACTGAGTTTTGGCCGATATTAATGGGTATAGCAAACGATGTGTCGATTGGTCCAATGTCCGTTGGAATTTATTGTGGAGTTGGCAAACCACCTAGTGCCGACATGTATCTGAAAAAATTCGTGGACGAATTGTCGCAAATACTGAAAGATGGCATAACTATAAAAAACACACATTTTAAAGTTTCGGTCAATGCATTCATATGCGATACACCCGCTCGATCTTTCATCAGATGTAAACGCTCATATTTTATTATGTATTTTCTAATGTTATACCTACTTCTTATCCTTTTTTTCCACAGGTTCTGCATATCATAATTCTTATCACGCCTGCCTAAGATGCACTACGGTTGGCGAGTATGATAAAATTGGTCGGCATATGAGTTACCCACGTTTCGATGCGCCCCTACGAAAAGACGAAGACTTTCGAGGCAAAAAGGATCCTGAGCATCACCAAGTGAATGGTTTAACAAGACAGTTTGTACTTAGTCCTTTAGAAAGACTTCCTATTGATATGGTACAAGATTTTGTCATAGGTGATTCCCTTCATTTGATTGACTTGGGTATAATGAGAAGACTCTTAAATGGTTGGAAAAACGGCGGGCACAACTTTAAGGAAACAAAACTATCCCCAGACCAACTATTTACATTGTCAAATCGTTTAAAGAAATGCAATTCAAGTAAACCCAGCGAATTACACCGTGCGATTCGAGGCATTGACTGCCTTGCTTTTTGGAAGGGACTGGAATATCGGACATTTCTACTATATCTAGCACCATCTGTTCTAAAAGATTTATTATTGCCAATTGTTTACGACCATTTTATGTTGCTTTATTGCGCTATTACAATATGCTCATGCCAAGCATACATCGATAATGGTTTCTTGCCATTAGCTGAAGAGCTAATAAATGTGTATTTGGAACAGTATATTCAAATCTACAATATTGACTCAATCAACAACAACTTACATAATCTGCGACACTTAACTGAAGACATAAAAAAATTTGGATCACTGCCGAAATTTTCAGCGTATACTTTTGAGAATAAACTGGGTCAAATCAAACAATTGCTTCGAACTGGAAATCGTCCTTTATCCCAAGTAGTCAACCGTTTAACAGAAATAAATAATTTAACTAAACTAGAAAAGAAAGAAAATAATTATCCGTATGTAAGAAACGAGAGTATGCAGGTAAACACAACAGAGTTGTTCGATAAAACATACGACAAACTCTACTTGAATGATGGCATTGTTCTAGCTAATACTACCAAAGATCAATGGTTTATGACAAAAAACTACGAAATTGTAAAAATGGTTCACGCAATTTATGTTGACAAGAAAATCCACATCTATAGGACAAGTGTCAAAGAACCACAAAATTTTTTTGTAACACCGGTTGAGTCAAAGGTCCTAAACATATTTTGTTCTATCGATCATTTTAATAGCGCGGCAGTATATAAGTTATCTGATATAAAGTGCAAGCTAATCTGCTTAGAGTACAAGAACAAACTTGTGTTTACCCCGATTTTACATAGTTTAGATTTGCTGAACGAAAATAAATGTACGTGAGATAATAATTTATAAAAATATCTCTTCAATAATTGACAATTACATTTTGCAGTATTTGTATTGCAGGGTATTCATTTTCATTATCATAATCTTTATTAATAAACGTACAAAATTTTATCATAAATGTAACATAAAATTAGTATTGCTGCAACTGTTACATAAACTATAGATATACTACATATAGCTCCAAAGAAGAAATGTGTATATACCTATATACTTTTAATACATCTTTATATTCTTTATATAGTATCATATAATATATGTTTTAATTCATTGTTTCTTGTATATTACTCAAAAGTAAAAACTATACTGGCATACATATATTATACAATATACAACCAATAATAAAAGCTAACACGTAAAATACATGAATAAATTCAGGAAATAACACCACATAAAATTCACAAAAAACTATCACTTCGGATGTTAAAAAAAATAAACATAAAAGGAACAACAACAATTTTTTTTAAATACATATTTCTCTATGTATATAATAACGTAATATTGCTTCGGCGTATATTTCAAATCAGCTGTTTGCATCTTGTTCATTTTTCGGTTAGTAAACTTATTTCAATCCCCTTTGCGTTGTCCTCGAAATGCTCATTTTCACATAATTCATATTGACCTAACTCTACGTCTACATTTACATCAATCAGTTCTTCTTCTACGTTGACACGGTTGACACCCGTGACTTGTTTAGACGAACACAAGTGAGAGCACGGGATCTCCTTTTTAACTGTTGATTTCTTGATTCTTGCGTATTTTTTCTGTGTGCTAGATTCATCTATCTTCAGTCTTTCTTGACTGTGTTTTAGTACTCCATCTCGGAAGAACTGTTCATTTGATTGAACAGAATACGATGAGTCGGCATAGTGAACCACATCAAAGAATAAATTGAGTACATTTGTTAATTTGTTGAAGGGTCGTTTATCGGTGTTTGGCACACGGCTCTTACCAGTCCAAGAATAAAATGTTAATACATTTCTGAAATTAGAAAGGTACATATGTTCTTAGAAGTATTATGTAAACATTATTGTATAGCTTTTATTCACTTCGTAAACATATAATCACACAATTTATATGATGCCAAACGTGAATTGTGTCCCGATCCGTTAATTTTTACGAGCTGATATTGCACTGAATTGTAAAAAAAATTTTCACCCAGCTTTGTTTCGAAGGTATTGACATTCTCAATTGTGTCCAGTGGAAATTTGTGTTCAATACGGGTATTATTGAAAACAGTTGCATTCTCTTTCTTCAGCAAATCTTCTAAATGGTCTATTCTGGCATTAAAATGTGCTGTAACCTCATTAATTTTTTTGTTGAACAATTTGACTAGCACTGAAATTTAATCAGAGAATTTCCAAATCATTTCCAAAAAAAAATCCATGATAATTAATTTATTTACTTACATTGCTCACCAGTAGTCAAAACTTGATTAATGTCGTCAATATTGGATGCGTTCGTTTCGATATATTCGACTTCTGTCGTAAAAGTACCAGCTACGTCTTCTGAGTTCTTCACATTATTTTGCGGTGCATAAATGATGTCATTGTTGTTGTCTATGTAAAGGGTTGTACCTGCACTGATATCTGGTTGAGTGTCCAAAAACAAACTCGATTCTTGTTGATTTGCTGTTGCCGAAGGAAATGAATGTTGAGTTTGATCGTTCGTGTACAGTGTGTGCACGTCTGTCTCTGTCGTCATGCTGGTTTTTTTTAATTGCTTCATCGCCAATAATTTTGACTCAAAGCAACGAACAGAACTTATTTGTGAATTTACCGTTTGCGATGCACTTCCATTCGATTGATGTTGTTTCAATAATTCAGCGTCTTTGCTTTTCGGAAGGTGGGTATTTAATTTTACAGGATCTGCGACAGTTTGCAGAGTCGTTTGTTTGACGTTATGCTCGATATGTAACTTAGGTATTAAGTGTTGAAATTGGCCAGGATAGACGAAACCTCCTGCCTCAGTTTTTGATTTATGCTGCCGTCGAGCGGGGTATTTCAATTCATTCGATTTTTTTATATACCTGTCAGGCGTATCGTTTCTTTCGTCTTCCGTAGGATTTTCAATGTAATAGTCAGCTTCTCGAGATGCATCGCCATATATAAAAATGTTCTCAGCTTTTACAGTACAGTTATATTTTATCCATAATTCCTTGTTAGGCATACTGTTGCAATCCGATTGGAGTTTTCTTAAAGTTTTTTTGTCTTTTGGCCAATATAGGACCCCAAATTCTTCCCACAAGTGGGGAACCGGCTCGACTTCTTCCGTTTCCCGAATAAGCACAACTTTAAAACTCATTATTATTGTATAAATATAATAATGTTGATTAAATACTGACTGGCAAATTGACAAATTTATAATTATAATAAAAAGAACTTTTTTACTTGCGCGCCGAATTTTACTTACACAAATGCGATTTATGGCCGTTTTACAATATTGCTACGTGAACAGTATTCGTATATATACTATATATGCTCAATTTTTGTTGTATGTGTATCTGATTTATGAAGAAATATGAACCAGAGGTGTTGCAATAATGAGGGAAAACTGGGTCAATTGCGTATAACCTGCAATTTTAATTTCAATTTGAAGGGTCATAATATAAGATGCGTAACCTTTAGAAATTGCGTATTTAAAATATTTTAAAACTTTTTAAAGATATTTTAGAATAATTAGAAAAATAACCAGGAGAATACTAGGGTTGGGAATTGTAAGGTATTCCACACTGTGGTTTTCGTGAGTATTTTAGAGTATAAATCATTCGGCAAACAGAAAAAAAGACAGAATTCAGCAGAATGGAATGATAAGTTTTGCAAATTTTGGATTGATTGGTGTAGGGTTGGAAGTAATAGGTCATGTCAATTTTGCGCAGTTGTTGTGAGTATTTTAAAAAATAATCCGGAAAATAGAAAATAGAGGAGAATAGATTGATAAGGAATATTTTTATTAATTCTATTATGAGTGTTGAGGGTGGGTACTTCAATAAGCACTGGAAAAAATCTAAAACTCTTAGGAAACATTTTCTTCTTTTTTGGGTCGCGAGAATTATTTCTTGTATATAAATGAAGCAGTGCTGAATGAGTGTGCAGTCCATAATTTTTAAAGTTATTCAGCTAAAAATCTGCACCTTTGAATGATAAAAATGTATAGCATGGGTTAAAGATTTTTGGTACAACATCGTGAGTCTTTGCAAGATATTTTATATTGCTTTAAATTTTTCTAAGCTCGTTCTTTTTTCTTTTTCTTTTTTCATTTTAGCGACCGAAAATTGCACAAAATAGCAAATTTTCCATCGCTAATATATGGATTCTGTTTGTTTCAAACAACTATTTGCTATAATTTTTGTGTAAAATGTTGCCAGCAGTCGCAACAAAACAAAACAAAATTCAATACGAACGAAGGTTCGTGGTGATTAAATAATTATATTCCTTCTAGTTTAAGAAAGGCTGTTTTGTTATAATCAACTTTATTTTATATAAGCACTGTATAAAACATGTCCCTTTTTTTAATTCACTATTTGAAACACTGTTTTAAGCAGTTTTAAACAATGTTTTAAACAGTTTAAGAGTAGCACTCAACCGCAATGTCGATTTGGCGAAAGTAACAAAAATCTAAGGTACACATGTTTTGTTCTACGATCTTTTGGCAGCATATAAAGGTTCATTTATAATATTTGTGTATTTTAAGTGCAATTTGAAAATGGGTATTTAAGTGGTTAATGATTCTTTGTTGTTATATTTGACTTAACCACATTTTTATTAGCTGTATTTAATTGAAAATCTTAGAACAGATAACAAATCCATAGTTCGATTATCGTAAAATATCTTTTATTTATATCATTTATTTTTACATATCACATA
>JANTEX010047662.1:0-10204 GCA_024741295.1 Macrocera vittata
TCGAAAACATATTTTTCTGAGGGTATCTATAAGTAATACAAACACTAGGGATGTCCCTACCGAAATACCTTAATTCCGAACCCGGATGTCCGACAACTGGTTACCCGAAATACGGCTACCTGAAAACCGGTTACCCGAAAAGCTGGTACCCGAAACCCGCAATCCAAATACCCGAAACCCGGGTACCAAAAAGACTGGTTAAATCTAAGAATAGCACCGAATGAACTTATTCCCAAGTGTGTGACCTAATTATATACATATATACAAAAAAAGTAGAATAGGATAATACAATAGAATTTTAATAAAAAAAGTGGTTGGGGAAGACTACCTTGTACCCCAGGTCATTCGTTTAGGAAGCTCTGGCAGTATAAAACTAGCTATTTAGAATCCAGTCATTTGTTTTATTTGAATTATTGGTGTTACGAAAATAACACAAATGTCCAATAAAAAAATATACACACATCTTACAAATTGAGTTACTTTCAACATAGGGTTGGAGCCTTCTTTTACCCTTGCCTAATCATGCCCAAAACAATAAGGCTCTTTGTCTACACAATCTGTAAAATTAACTCACAAAAAACTTTAGCGAGCGAGAGAGATCCACTAATTAATGGCAAAGATTTTGATTTAATTCTAAATTATTGTAAAGGGGCCGAAGTTAGGCGTGAATGAATATATTTTTCAATTTTGACCAATGTTCAATATACGAGCGTTGTCCGGTTACGCGCGTGCTCGTGAAAAGCGAGCAATTAATTCCAAGGGTCGTTATTAATTAAACTCAGTTAAATTTTAATTTATGTGTATAAGTTTATTTTTTATCACTTCACAATTATTTAAGTTTCGTTTAAGTACAATATTATTTATTTCTTAGGAGGGAACATTTAAACTTATAACTTATTGTATAATTTCGTCCCGACTAATTTCTCACGACTGTATACAATTTTACGCCCGACTAATTTCTCACGACTGACACACTTTTATGCCCGACTAATTTCTCACGACTGACACATTTTAATGCCCGACTAATTTCTCACCACTGACACAATTTTATGCCCGACTAATTTCTCACGACTGACACAATTTTATGCCCGACTAATTTCTCACGACTGACACAATTTTATGCCTGACTAATTTCTCACGACTGACCCTTTTTCAAATGTGGAAATTATATTTATACCGTGCGATTATTATGCAATTCAATGTACATAACATAAATTATTCGCGTATACAAGCAGATGTTTCGCGTGGCATGAATTAAAATATCGAATCATGCACGAAACACGATCGGACATGTCCATATGGTTCAATGTCCTTTTATTATGTAATTTTAGTCGTTCAAGGTTGGCAAACTAGTGCCATCTTGTTTACATCTGCGTATAAGTTGCGCGAGCTTTATACCGCGTACACAAACCATCTCTAACTGGTATAATAAATGTGTATACTTATAATATGCATGATAGTTGAGTCTAACATGTCATAATTCACAACATAGATCTAACTACTCCACAAAAAAATTTCAACAACCTGCGCTCGCGGGTTTGGCAACCTGGCTCAATGGGTTAATCGGTATCTCATTTTTTACTTTAAAATCCGCCTCCGCCATGCAATCATTTTGGTGGGTGCGGTTTTCTCATGCGATGGTTTTTTCAAACCTTTATCATTTAACTACCCGTGACCCTCATATTCTCATTTTCGTCTTATCATTTTATATTAAAATGATCTAGACGATCATAGAAATTCTTTATGTCTTCGAGGTGATCTATTTCACCCATCGAATCCATAATAGAATATTAAAAAAATTTCCATCTTCCACATAATTTATGGGATCATAAAAATATTTTTCTTATCGGAGACGACGTTTAACAAACATGTGTACATATCATGCACAGCACATAAACGTTTCATGTTAATTGCATCTATATATGTATGTATGTTATATTAATAATAATAAATGCATAGTAATTGCGCACATGCAAATGCAATTACCTTAATGATCTGATACCGATCACCTCAACATTAGTTTGAATAGCTTTAACCATACACATTGATGTGACACCTTTAATAACCAAAGCAAATATCATATCTGATTGATCAACAGTGTATATTGTTTCCATTTTATGAAGTCCTGCATAATTACTGCTCATGGAAGCTTTTTCAGCTTTACCATAGATTTCAGTTCAGTGCACCGAGGGTGCTGCACACAGACCTAAGTCAGCATGTCTCATCGCACGCAAAAACGTTACTATGGCATCCGCCACTGGCCAATCATCAAAAACACCTTCTTGTTCAAACGACTCATAGTCATCCTCATCAACTGCATAATTATTGCGATATGCGCAATTGGGATATATCCGTCTCATTTGGTCGTCATCCTTCAACGTTCCTGTTTTCACATTCATTCCATTTACTCCATCATTGTCCTGCAACCATCGTAAACTTTGCGCTGAGACCCCTTTCAAATCTTTATAAGCATCATTATTTAGAAAATACGTACTATCATGTCGACCATTACGTATTAGCACTTGCTTTCCTATACCAAGCGTAGCTACCTTTCTCTTAATTTCCCGAACACTTCTTATTGTAATATATGAGTAAATGCCATTTGCGTCATACATAAACAGTGCTTTACAAAGCAAAGCGACAACGCCTCTAATATCTTCCGCGTCGCCAGTCATATCACTGAAATCAATATCGAATAGAATATCCCTCGGGTTAAGCAACGAGGCAAAATAGGCTCCTATTTCACCATTCATATTACTGTTGTATTCAGCGCCAGCAAAATCTGCAAGATAGCTACTCCGATTCACGCTCTGGCCCGAACTCTTCAGTATGTCAGCACTAGACATCGTCATTAATTTAATCGAGGGTATCATTAAATACGTCAAATATTCCAACCGTAAAGGGGCAGCCATATGAAAACCATCAAATGGGGCTATAACGTTATCGAATCGCGGAAACGGAAATAGGTAACTCCAAGAATCCATCACCGGTAATTGTAGCGCAGTCATATATTCGATTTCATTAACAACATTAATAACCTCTATCATGTTACGGCGATTTAGATCCGTAGCAGTACGACCATAATGCAACAGCTTAGTTCGCGTCGCAGAAATAACTGGATCCTCCATACAGGGAAAATAAAAATATCCTTTATTAAAGTTGTGCGGAACTAGACATAAATTAGCTATAGCGCGACGCAATATATCTGACATACCACTAGAGCTCATAATTTTATCAATATCAATGCCTAAATTAAGCGGATTATACACCTTCTGATCCAGCACGTCAACACGTCCTGGTTCACGCAGATACGTAGAAGCCTTCCTTATAAACTCTTCATGCCGTCGTAATAAACACATTAACAATCCATCTAAATTCTCAAAATCATTGAAAAAATTCACCGTGTTATTGACATAATAATATTCTCTTGATTCATCGTCGTACCATAAAGTAAAGCGGCATTCAACATCTTCAATTTCAGTAATTTCAAATTCTTTTTTGCCAGCAAAAAACTCAAGATGCGAGTTTGTCGAAATTTTATACGTTACACGTTGTTCAGTAATTGTGGATCGTAATCCGGACAATATGTCAAGTATAGTCCCAGTGGAATCGGTTTAGCACCGCTCAATCCTACGGGATCAATAGTTTCGGTAATATTATCTGATAAAGCAATACGTCCTGCGATTCCGGCTTTTGCGCTCGCTGACTCACCCGACTTTTCATCTTTCGCACCTTCTAATTTCTTATTCAGTTTCTTATCTAAATTCTTATCTAAATTTTTATCTGATCTCTTTTCTTCTGACAGGCACTTCTTAAAGACAGTGCCTCTTATGCATGATGTAATCTACTGATCGTGAGATCATGTGGTGGAACTTCTTTAGGAAACACACTCCCACGATTCCTGCAATCAGTAGCCCAACAAGTGAACCCAGAAGGAACACTGTCCACTGCTGCTCACACCCTGATATCATCTCATTGTAGTTGCAGAAGACGCCACAGTCCTTGCATTCAAGCTTGGATATAAGCCACCCTGTGACTTCCCCACACTTGTATCTTAAGATTGACTATGTTCAGTTTGAAAAGCAAATATCATATCTGATTGATCAACAGTGTATATTGTTTCCATTTTATGAAGGCCTGCATAATTACTGCTTATGTAAGCTTTTTCAGCTTTACCATGGTATAATACATTAAAATTTCGTCTTCCACACTCTTCAACTTCATTTACATCCCAATATGTCAGCCCTTGATCAACGTCCATACAAAATCCCGGCTCATGTCCCGGAATATATACACTATAAGTAGCTCAATTCTACTGTTACTTAACAAAAAATTAACTTTACTTACCCAGTTCATTTTCGTTGATACTGTGTTTTTTGGAATCATTTTTATATAAAAAACTAGTTGAATCACCTTTATAAAATAAACTACTTGCAGGATTGCTGACTATTTAACGACTAATTTATTTTCCAAAATCTTTTAACAATTACAGTTATTACGAGTAGGTACATTAATTTTTGCTAATTCAGTCATTTGTATAGGGTACGTTTATGTTTAATTAATTTTTGTCAATTCAGTTATTGATTTTTATTAAATAAACATAATTGACGACAATAAAAATGTTATATGCCAAATCGTAGTAGGGTTTCTAGGCCCTTTTCGACATAAACTTTATTTTATAGTTGTTATGTGGGAATCGCGGGATTGGTCCGCCGGTATTCACTGGCTCTCCGACTTAGTCGGCTCGATCCATCTGTATTGCTTTGGGGGTAAATTTAACACAATTTTAGTTCACACACATTTTATAACAAATCTCTAAAAGTATTTTTTGTTAATTATTTTCGATTACGTTTTTCTTTATAATTTTGGTATTTTGGTAATATAACTCTAAAATATGATTATCTTTATCAAATTTAATTCGAGCTTCTGGCTTGCCCGGTTTTACCGACGACCGTCATTTTACTACTCTAAATCAGAACTGACTGACTTGTTTGGTATTTTTGTTCAATTTTATTCAGTTGGATCTACTGATCTAATCGAACAAAATTTCGCTTATTACTATTGGTTAACCCATTAAGCCCTATGGGTGCGAAAATGCACCAGCAAGATACGAATTTTAAAAAAATATTATCTTGGATTCAGTAGAAGATATCGGATATCCACACCACGGCCTAAGGGTGCGAAAACCCCTTATATTTTATAAAGGAGTTTGATTAAGGGGTGTTTCCGCACTATTATAGATGTTTAATATACGAGTGTTGTCCGGAAACGCGTGTGTTCGTGAACAGCGAGCGATTAATTCCAAAGGTCGTTATTAATTAAACTCAGTTAAATTTTATTTATGTGTATAAGTTTATTTTTATCACCTTCACTATTATTTAAGTTTGTTTTAGTATAATATTATTTATTTCATAGGAGGGAACATTTAGAACTTATAATTTATTGTATAATTTCATCTCGACTAATTTCTCACGACTGACACAATTTTATGTCCGACTAATTTCTCACGACTGACACAATTTTATGCCCGACTAATTTCTCACGACTGACACAATTTTATGCCCGACTAATTTCTCACGACTGACACAATTTTATGCCTGACTAATTTCTCACGACTGACCCTTTTTCAAATGTGGAAATTATATTTATACCGTGCGATTATTATGCAATTCAATGTACATAACATAAATTATTCGCGTATACAAGCAGATGTTTCGCGTGGCATGAATTAAAATATCGAATCATGCACGAAACACGATCGGACATGTCCATATGGTTCAATGTCCTTTTATTATGTAATTTTAGTCGTTCAAGGTTGGCAAACTAGTGCCATCTTGTTTACATCTGCGTATAAGTTGCGCGAGCTTTATACCGCGTACACAAACCATCTCTAACTGGTATAATAAATGTGTATACTTATAATATGCATGATAGTTGAGTCTAACATGTCATAATTCACAACATAGATCTAACTACTCCACAAAAAAATTTCAACAACCTGCGCTCGCGGGTTTGGCAACCTGGCTCAATGGGTTAATCGGTATCTCATTTTTTACTTTAAAATCCGCCTCCGCCATGCAATCATTTTGGTGGGTGCGGTTTTCTCATGCGATGGTTTTTTCAAACCTTTATCATTTAACTACCCGTGACCCTCATATTCTCATTTTCGTCTTATCATTTTATATTAAAATGATCTAGACGATCATAGAAATTCTTTATGTCTTCGAGGTGATCTATTTCACCCATCGAATCCATAATAGAATATTAAAAAAATTTCCATCTTCCACATAATTTATGGGATCATAAAAATATTTTTCTTATCGGAGACGACGTTTAACAAACATGTGTACATATCATGCACAGCACATAAACGTTTCATGTTAATTGCATCTATATATGTATGTATGTTATATTAATAATAATAAATGCATAGTAATTGCGCACATGCAAATGCAATTACCTTAATGATCTGATACCGATCACCTCAACATTAGTTTGAATAGCTTTAACCATACACATTGATGTGACACCTTTAATAACCAAAGCAAATATCATATCTGATTGATCAACAGTGTATATTGTTTCCATTTTATGAAGTCCTGCATAATTACTGCTCATGGAAGCTTTTTCAGCTTTACCATAGATTTCAGTTCAGTGCACCGAGGGTGCTGCACACAGACCTAAGTCAGCATGTCTCATCGCACGCAAAAACGTTACTATGGCATCCGCCACTGGCCAATCATCAAAAACACCTTCTTGTTCAAACGACTCATAGTCATCCTCATCAACTGCATAATTATTGCGATATGCGCAATTGGGATATATCCGTCTCATTTGGTCGTCATCCTTCAACGTTCCTGTTTTCACATTCATTCCATTTACTCCATCATTGTCCTGCAACCATCGTAAACTTTGCGCTGAGACCCCTTTCAAATCTTTATAAGCATCATTATTTAGAAAATACGTACTATCATGTCGACCATTACGTATTAGCACTTGCTTTCCTATACCAAGCGTAGCTACCTTTCTCTTAATTTCCCGAACACTTCTTATTGTAATATATGAGTAAATGCCATTTGCGTCATACATAAACAGTGCTTTACAAAGCAAAGCGACAACGCCTCTAATATCTTCCGCGTCGCCAGTCATATCACTGAAATCAATATCGAATAGAATATCCCTCGGGTTAAGCAACGAGGCAAAATAGGCTCCTATTTCACCATTCATATTACTGTTGTATTCAGCGCCAGCAAAATCTGCAAGATAGCTACTCCGATTCACGCTCTGGCCCGAACTCTTCAGTATGTCAGCACTAGACATCGTCATTAATTTAATCGAGGGTATCATTAAATACGTCAAATATTCCAACCGTAAAGGGGCAGCCATATGAAAACCATCAAATGGGGCTATAACGTTATCGAATCGCGGAAACGGAAATAGGTAACTCCAAGAATCCATCACCGGTAATTGTAGCGCAGTCATATATTCGATTTCATTAACAACATTAATAACCTCTATCATGTTACGGCGATTTAGATCCGTAGCAGTACGACCATAATGCAACAGCTTAGTTCGCGTCGCAGAAATAACTGGATCCTCCATACAGGGAAAATAAAAATATCCTTTATTAAAGTTGTGCGGAACTAGACATAAATTAGCTATAGCGCGACGCAATATATCTGACATACCACTAGAGCTCATAATTTTATCAATATCAATGCCTAAATTAAGCGGATTATACACCTTCTGATCCAGCACGTCAACACGTCCTGGTTCACGCAGATACGTAGAAGCCTTCCTTATAAACTCTTCATGCCGTCGTAATAAACACATTAACAATCCATCTAAATTCTCAAAATCATTGAAAAAATTCACCGTGTTATTGACATAATAATATTCTCTTGATTCATCGTCGTACCATAAAGTAAAGCGGCATTCAACATCTTCAATTTCAGTAATTTCAAATTCTTTTTTGCCAGCAAAAAACTCAAGATGCGAGTTTGTCGAAATTTTATACGTTACACGTTGTTCAGTAATTGTGGATCGTAATCCGGACAATATGTCAAGTATAGTCCCAGTGGAATCGGTTTAGCACCGCTCAATCCTACGGGATCAATAGTTTCGGTAATATTATCTGATAAAGCAATACGTCCTGCGATTCCGGCTTTTGCGCTCGCTGACTCACCCGACTTTTCATCTTTCGCACCTTCTAATTTCTTATTCAGTTTCTTATCTAAATTCTTATCTAAATTTTTATCTGATCTCTTTTCTTCTGACAGGCACTTCTTAAAGACAGTGCCTCTTATGCATGATGTAATCTACTGATCGTGAGATCATGTGGTGGAACTTCTTTAGGAAACACACTCCCACGATTCCTGCAATCAGTAGCCCAACAAGTGAACCCAGAAGGAACACTGTCCACTGCTGCTCACACCCTGATATCATCTCATTGTAGTTGCAGAAGACGCCACAGTCCTTGCATTCAAGCTTGGATATAAGCCACCCTGTGACTTCCCCACACTTGTATCTTAAGATTGACTATGTTCAGTTTGAAAAGCAAATATCATATCTGATTGATCAACAGTGTATATTGTTTCCATTTTATGAAGGCCTGCATAATTACTGCTTATGTAAGCTTTTTCAGCTTTACCATGGTATAATACATTAAAATTTCGTCTTCCACACTCTTCAACTTCATTTACATCCCAATATGTCAGCCCTTGATCAACGTCCATACAAAATCCCGGCTCATGTCCCGGAATATATACACTATAAGTAGCTCAATTCTACTGTTACTTAACAAAAAATTAACTTTACTTACCCAGTTCATTTTCGTTGATACTGTGTTTTTTGGAATCATTTTTATATAAAAAACTAGTTGAATCACCTTTATAAAATAAACTACTTGCAGGATTGCTGACTATCTAACGACTAATTTATTTTCCAAAATCTTTTAACAATTACAGTTATTACGAGTACATTAAATTTTGCCAATTCAGTCATTTGTATAGGTACGTTTATGTTCAATTAATTTTTGTCAATTCAGTTATTGATTATTATTAATAAACATAATAATCAATTAAATGAACATAATTGCCGACAATACAAATGGCCCAATTGCCATCATTTTAGTCTGGTGCGGTACAGTCGTTGGTATATATGTAAAACTTATACACCACACCTTTATAGCTACGACTCATTGCCTAAAGGGTGGACACTGAAGTTTTCCTACTTAGTTAATCTATTAAGTTCACCCTCCAGCCGCCGGTATTGCAAAAAAAAATCCATCGTACCAAATCTGCTGTAGTTCCTAAAAGCAGCTGATTTCTCTCCATACTTCCCATACCGTATTTTCTTTACCCTACTATTAATATGATTGTGAGTGGCTAAAGATCTAGCTTGAGCGACTAAAGCCGAATTATTATTTATGCTCGCGAAGTTTGTATATCGTAATTTTATAGGTGTATCGTCTTACTCTTCTTCTTGATTGATTCGCAAACTAACCAACTCAGAAAATTGCTGCCAATCTATACATTTTAATTAAGGGTAGCGTGAATAGGAATAACGGTAGGAAATTGCCGAATGACCAAAGACAGTTCGATAAGAAAGTGATCAATCCCTAGTGAATAATTTAGCAACCCAAAAGAAAGAGTGGCAAGGTGAAAATGAACAGAATGAAATGTCTGGTCCCTGCTTCTTGTGGGGGCATCTAGTTGGCCTACCGTCGTTTAAAACCGACAAATTATCATCTTTCATTAGCGATTTGCTCTGCCGTCTTCCTGTACCGGACTCAACAAAAACAATGAACGATAAAATCACCCAGTACGACGGATGGGTTATGTAAAAACATTGGTCTAAATTCCACCCCCTCTAAGTTATATTCTGGTGGAATATTTACACGTAGAAAGGCTGATTAGCTATCAAGATTTTATAACACAGATATTTCATAGTGAAAACCGCATTTATCCTACTGTAATTCATTCCAAGTCTAATTGCTAGCAGGGCAACTCCACGGATACGATTTGGACGATAACATCTTTCAATATGAAATTTTGGAATATTGAAATTTTCTCCCGGAGCAAGCTAGGTTTCGCTTATTACCATTAAGTACGTACGATGACAGCGGCCTTCTAGATTTTGATGGGGATTTTGATCTCGGTGAAGTTTGCAGGGGCATTGAGATTGGGTCTTTAACACTTGATGT
>JANTEX010047773.1:0-15815 GCA_024741295.1 Macrocera vittata
GAGAGAGAGAGAGAGAGAGAGAGCATAACAAACAGTTGGTTTGTAGCGGGATAGAGTATGCACCGAGCCACTTCTAGTCAACGCATCAGCCGCCTCATTTATCTTAATTCCAGAGTGACCATGGACTCAGATAAGTTTGACAGATATTTTTCCTGACAATTTGTTTAGTGCATCTATGCACTCCCAAACAAATCTAGAGGTAACCGAGTTTGACTTCAGTGCCTTGATAGCTGCCTGACTGTCCGAACAGATAGAGAGCTTACCCACATTTAGTTTAAGGCGTACCTGTTCGCAATCTAAGCATTCAATGATTGCGATGATCTCTGATTGAAACAACGAAGTGTGTGAGTCCCAAAGACAGCTCCAAATCCGAACTCCTGCTTCAGAGCCAACCTCCGTTTTTGAACAGTCAGTGTACCATTTGTAGCCCCTTCCGAAATAGGCCGCTTATGTTCACTTCACTCTTCCCTAATGGGAATATGCACACAGAAGTTCCTATTCAAATGAAATCATTTCTCCAAGAATCTTGTTGACTGCTACTAAACTATAGATTGCTAAATTGCCACCATAGCTTCCTCGCTTATACCACACTATCCAGTCCGAGGTCTAAGCTAATGATCTATTCTGGGGCTGCAGAGGTACCAGACCTAGCAGGATTTCTAGAACAGCAAATGGAGTTGATCTCATCGAACCCACATCGCCATAAGAAATCCAAGTCTTTGTACACGACATAGTTGTGTCTTTCTATTCTATAGCCAGTTCGCATAACATAACAACAATTCAGTCCAAAGTAATTGGATCAATACCATATGCTCTACAGTAACCGAGCAAATCGCTTCAACACTCTTGTTAGCGAAGGCCCCTTCAATATCAACAAAAGCTCCTTATACGGTTTAAATGATTTCAGAGCCCATTCTAGTCTTTCGTAAGAGACTAGTTTTCGAGCAACCTCGAATGATGCTAACACTCTCCCTCGATTTATTATATAAATTATCATATTGCTGTGTGGTACAATGCAACGTGAAAAGAAGGCTTCCAGTAATAATAACACAGCGTTAGTATTTGTCAGCGGCTGTACTGGCTTCATCCACAGTGAAACCTCCATTTGGAAGCTTGAGGTATATTAGAGAAGGTCTGACTGGTGGAAACGCTCTTAACAGACATCAACATGCATTACATCTGGGCGCTCAAGTTATTCCGAATTACATTGAAGGATTGTAGTTAAGGAAGTTGTGATTGTGCTTTCATTGACATTGTTGACAGGATAAGTGGCACACTACAGGTTGGAAGTGGATGCCCTCAGGAGAAAGTCCTATCGTTCCTTATGTGGTGTTTGGTGATCGATGGTGTTTCAGCTTACAAAGTGATATTATGAAGACTTTTTCCTGAGTGAGTACAGAACAGACGAACGCAGACTCTTTTAGGAACTTGCCGTCAGACAAACCTAGTAGGTACTTGAAAAGTTGATATCTTGCTAATTCGAGACAATATAAACTAGCGTCTTAGTGTGGTAAAACGTCCCAATTATACGTCTGGAATCTGTATATGAACCAATAGAGTATAGTGTCATCTGCGTATCCAAAAATAGGATTTCCAGTCAACTTACGAAGATCAAAAGAATCGGAATGATCTTAACGGGGTCACCACTCCAAAGTTCCCGACAAATTTCCTAGGCGAGACGCTGTGGTCCACACTGACGATGTCCTCAAGTCAGTTTGCTGTGTCCAAAAGATCTGCGGACATAAAACCTTCACAGACAAGTCGCATAGTACTTTGCCACGCTATGGTTAAATGCTGGATTCGGCGTTAAACACCACTTCTTGCCTATCATCGGTTTTTGTGATACATTTTCTTTTTCTTTTTTTTACAAAACGGTTCTTAGTTAAAAGTTAGAAGGCTATGAACGAAAATCAACATTTTTAATCAATTGTAAAATCTTCAAAATAGGGTATCGGGAAAGTTTCACTAACTACTTACCATGAGAACAAAAATCAATAACAAAACGTTTTAAACGTTTTTGAGCGATATCTCTGCAACGCTGACAGATAGCGAAAAGGTGCATAAGACGACTAATAAAAGTGTTAGGAAGGAACTACAGCCGAAAAACCTAGAAAAGCGTTTCTCAATCTATGACCCGCGGGCCTTATTTTTCTATGGGATACCGTTTTTTAAATAAAGTTTTTTTTTCTTCTGAGTATAATAACAATATTCACCAAAATGTAGATTTTCACATTTCTTTAATATATTTACACAAAACAATTCTTTAACGTAGGTACCTCCTAAACTGCAAAAGAAACATTTAATTGTCTGTAACAAAAAACACGGACGAAAAAGGTTTACGTTCATCAGTCATAGCTTTCCTCTTTCTGGCCATCTTTCGAACTGTAACGATCTTCGTAATTTCTTTTGCCGCTTTCATTTTCTTAGCAGAAGTTCCCAAAAATTCAATTACAAAAGTAGATTGCTTTTCAGCGCAAATTTTCAGCACATCATATCGATGTCGTTCCAATTTCAATTGCAGACTCAAATTCCTAACTTTAAGTCGTTTTTGACGAGCAATTAACTTCCGCTTGTGATACTGCTCCCGTAACTCGTAGACGATCTCACGCTTTTTCAACGCGACTGGTTCGTACGCATCATGCTTCTCTTCCAAATTGATTACTTTACTGTAGGTGACCGTTTCAAGCATCAAGAGCTTATGGCATTTCTGGCAAGAAATTTCACCAATTGAAACTGCATCACTTTTCTCTGTATCGTCAACGGTTGCTGTAGTGATCATTTCATTTGAATTTTCAATTTGATCATGATTATCGTCAGTTTGTACACTCATTTCGAAGCTAAGCAGAGCCGTATACATCGATTCTGATTCCGTAAACAGATCAACTTCAGTTTCATCAAGTTCATCTAGTTCCGATTTTACAATTGATTCTGGTTGATTGGTTAATTCAATTGTTGAACTAGTTGTCGTACTATAGATGTTTATTGGTGTCGCATTTTTCCTAAGATATTTCCGTCCAATACTTGCCGGATCGAAGTGGTCCGAGCAAACATATCCGGAAGAACTAGACAGTTCACTGATTGGCACATTTAAAATTGTTGACCAAGCTTTAAGCTTTTCTAAATTTTTCGGACACTTAAACAGCACCATGTCACTATGTTTTCGTTTCGATTTACGACAATTCGGCACCTTACATCTTATTCCCGATCGTCTTACATCTTTTCGCGACAATTTGTCGTCGTATTTCTTCGAAGCGACGTTTTTTGTCAAAGTTTGTGCAGTTCTATTCTCAACAGAGTTAATTCCGTTTTGATCGTTTGACATAGTGACGTATATTGGTTCTGGATCGGTTTTGATCGCTACTAAATCACTGCTGACTCTTTCCGACTCTGGTTGCGGTTCGATTGGCTCTAGTTTAACGATCGGATGTGTCGGAATAAGTACGACATCAATTTTACCGGATCTGCCACTTTTTATGGAGTTTAATTTCTGGAATTTATTACGTTTTAATTGTTCAGCTTCACTTTTCGTAATTGGAACGGCCACCTTTGGTAGTCTTTGGCCTAAAACGTATTTCGGATTAAAGTGATCCTGACAAAGAAATGGATTTCGTGATATGGTTGCAATTGGAATATTCAAAATGTTCGCCCAAGTTTTTCGATCATCAGGATTGTCGGGAAATTTAAATAGTTTAACGTTATCACTGTGTCGTCTCGATTTGCGACAACTTGGATCTTCACATGTTTTACCAGAGCGCCGTTGGTCTTTAGTTTTTGGTTTGGGCTGTTGTATTGTAGATGGCATACTTGAGTCTGCCATTTTACGGCTGAATAACTCGAGTGTCTTAAGATGTGTATTGTACAGCTCTGTAACGATGAGAAGAAAAATCTGTATTAGGGCGACTGTGGTTGGTTTATTCGATCGGAAAAAAGGTTTGTAAGTATATGAGGCCACTGGTGGAAAAACACAACCTAAACGAAGTATATTTAATTTTTGCTCATTTTTCTCTCATATATTACACTGATTTTGATTCTAAGCGCCTATCTGGGGGGTTAGTAGGGTTTATCCTTAGTAACTCACGGTCACACCAATTTTGAGTTATGTTAAGGGCATCTTGCATCAGTTCTGATACTACCTCTTCAAATTTACTTTTATGGTCACAATACAATTAACTACAATATTATTGATGCCGCCTTTGTTTGGAAATGTGTTTTCTATGTCCGAGACCAGATCGTAAAGGAAAGTTCCGGTTGATTTACCCTTACTTATAAGCATATTGTCTTCTATGCAATGGGTTTATAAGAAGAGTACCCTATCTGATACAGTTATCTAAGATTTTTTCATGGCTTTTAGGAGGAACGAGATAAGACTTATAGGTCTGTAGGATTTTGGTTCCGAGCTGGACCTCCTTCCAGCCTTCGGTATAAAGTTTACTCTCCTTCTACGCCAAGATAGAGGGATGACTCCCATAGACTCGCTCTGAATACTTTGAGTAAGTAACACAGAAGTGGCCAAGCCCTTTCTACAACAGTTTGGATATATATAATCACATCCTGGTGATTTATATGGTTTAAATGATTTCACAGCCCATTTAATTTTTCCGGGTTTCTGACTGGCTAGCTCCATTTTTCAAAAGCAATTGTGTAATTTTATTCACTCGTGAATCTATCAGTCACCGTTCTGCAATCTAAAAAATAAGTTTGGAGAAGAAGCTAAATAGTTTCCGATTGATTTGCCGTAAATTCACCGTCCACCTTTTTTATTAGGCCGATTCCATTGTTATACAAACTTTTAACCTAATTGTCGAATTCAGTTGTAGTTTTCACAGAAATTATACAGAATTATGAAACTTTTCACCACAAACTTTGAGCTGGATCGGAAAAAGAGAAAGAAAGGCCTCGAACCCTTATCCTGAAAAAAAAAACGATTTACGTCTGAGGAATTTTTTATCTAAATTTTTAGATTCAGTTTCGAAATTAACAGAAGTTGTACAGACCTAAAATAACTTTGCGCCACAAAATTTGAGCAGGATCTCCAAGCATTTTTGTGAAAAAAAAACTTTTGTTCGACCAACTCTTTCCTAATGCTGCGATATTAAACACTAATTTCAAGACCTCGAAATGTGGCTGAGTCCTTGTCTTAAGTGCCTCACTGATAAATTTGTTACTCGGCTGGGGCATTCGAACAAGTGGATCGCACCATACGGACAGTATATACAATCAGGTTTTCTAATGTGACGAGGCGGTAACGGCATGTTTATGATATCGTTGGAAGGGTGGGTTTCGGCGGTATTGTCTTCAGCAGAGATTTATACAGGGTTTTAGACATGGGGTGGGGAGGGTGTACAAGTGGTTCCGGGAGTTATGGACAAAATGAAGAGTTGATGATATGCTCCTTTACAAGTTCATAAGCTGTTCACAGTTCATAACGATCGGACCCCCAGGGTATGTATAAAACCCTGATCTTGACAGCAAAGCGTTGTCTTTTGAACGGTAGTAATTGAGTTTCCTATAGGTGTTCTAGGTCTGACAACATCCTGTTACGGCGACTTTTTGACAAATTTGTACGCTTTGCCAGAGTGCCATTTGAAAGCTGCGCAATTAATGATTGGCCGACCAATGACTTTGTATACGGTGACTAAATTACGTTGCCCCGTGGGGAATCTGCAAACTTTCAGAATGTTGTTCCTTGAATTTAATCTGTTTTCTACTGTAGTAGGCATGAGTATTAAATGTCACCATTTGGCCAAAAGTGACAGCAAGAATTTTCTGCACCATGATCGTAGGTAGCAGCTTTCCGTTGTTGGAGATTGACATATTTGTGCTTATTTTCTTTGTCCACGATAGTGTTACTGATCACTTCTCGTAGGACAGTTGCAGGTCTCTGGTTTTGAACCATTTGTCCAGCGTAGGTAGACACCTGTTTTCAACCTGTTGTTCAGATCGTTGACGTTTTGACCACTTATTTTTGGAGAGCACACTTTCGGCGTTTCGTATATCTTGTAATATTAGCATTGCAAGCGAGACTATGTGAAATGCAATTGAAAAATCTCATTGCCGTTAGTAATGTACGCATGATCTTTAAGCGTTACTAATTTGTCTTTGAATCACATAAAGTCAGATCATTGTCGTATGTTTTTTTTTCTGGTACCATGTTGATGTTGCCTCTTTCCTTCGGATGTTCTTTGAATTGCTTGTTGAAAAGTTTCACGCATTTTGATGGATTAGATTCCGCAATGTCATGTCATTAAACGTAATGATCCTACTTTTGTTAAATTGTATTGAATCCTTTTTTATGCAGTGGTAATTTCTTATTGATAAAAAATTGTTTATATTGTTTTAATGTAAAATTATATTTCGACCGGTTTCGTCTATTATGACATTTTCAAGTGTTAATTAATTTTTGTTGTTTCGATAGGTTTTTTTTGGGCCAGATGTAAAATTGTCTAGCTAGAGAAGATCACTCCAGCTGCAACTCTGCTCCATGCTTCCCAGTTTTTCGATGAGTCGTTGCATTCATCGTTCACCACATTGTGAGAGACATTGGTTCCGATTCGATTTTGATTGATATTAAATCAATTTCATAATTAATGCCATTTTGACGGACGGAATGAGTACGACATATATAGACGAATATTTCTGTAGTTAATTTTGTTTTAGTTCGGCCGTCTAAATAGTGTTCTGGTCGCTGGAATTTGACGCTGTAGCGTCGAGAAAGATAGTTTCCGAGTGGCTCCAGAGCCTAGACCTAACCATTTTGTGAACCAACAATTTCCTAATTATCGGATTCAGTTGTAGTTCTTAAAGAAGTTGTAAAGATCTAAAACATGATTCTCCACAAAACTTGAGCAGGTTCGGGCAAAGGGGAAAAGGGCCTCCGAACACCTTTATTGAAAAAAAACAACTTTTGTTTGACGAGCATTTTCCAAATTATCGGATTCAGTTCTAGTTTTTATAGAAGTTGTACAGAATTTTCTTTTACACCACAAAATGTGAGTAGGATCAGACGAAGGGGAAGAGGAGCCTTTGAGCACCTATTTCGAACAAAATAACAACTTTTTTCGTAATTTTTGGATTCAGTTCTCAGTTATATGAAAGTTGTACAGATCTGAAAAAACCACAGGATCGGTTAAAGAAGGAGAGCCCCTAAAGTTGATGACAAAAAAGGATACTTTTGTTTGTTTTATCTCCTAGGTATCAGATTAAAATGTGTTGTTTCCACAGAAGTTGGGCACACCTAGAAAAGCTTGTAAGACAAAATTTGAGCTTTGATCGCATAACCAATTTAGAGTGGCTCTCAAACACCTATAATGAAAAATATCGACTTTTATTCCACGAACTTTTTGTTCCTAGTTGTCATACTCAATTCTAGTCTACAGTTGAAAAAACCTAAAAAGCCTAGCGTATTACAAATTTTGAGGCCAATCTAATAAGAAATTAGGGTGGCTCTCAAAGGCCATTGTTAAAATTATTCAATTTTTTCGTTTTTACAGTATGGAAGTGCCGCACCCAACATAGGCAGCATTTTTCTTAAATGTAAAAAAAAAATGGGAAATCTAAAAATTCCGCTTAAGAGATGCTCGGTCATAGTTGACTGGGTTTGTAAAAGGCTTTTTGTTGCACAACAAACCATATATAAAACAGACATTGATGTTCAAACCCATTTGTCATCGCAAATTTAATTTCCGCTTTTTGTGCATATTACGATTCCGACTGATACGCGCACAGAAAGGACTAAATACTTTCTCATGTGAAATTTATGAAATAAAATAAAAATAGTTTCATAACAGTATATGTTAACTTTATTTACCAGACCACCATACCGCTTTACAATAGCAAAATTCAACTGTTCGTTACAACAAATACGGATACAAATTGATTTTTCTGAAAGGATTCCCTTTTCGGCTTTCGAATTGTCAACAGGTCCTTAACTTTCTTTGCCGCATGCATTCGCCCAAAAACTTCAAGCCAAAAGCTGGACTGTTTTTGAGCGCAACTCTTCAGCACATTATATCGATGATGTTCCAATTTAATTTGTAGCCTCAAACTCTTAATTTTACGCCGTTTTTGACGAGCACGCAGCTTATGCTTGCGATACTGCTCACGTAACTTAAAGACGAACTCACGCTTCTTCATTGCGTACGGTTCGTATGCATCATGATTTTCTTCGACGGTGATAATTTTACTGTAGGTGTCCGTTTCAACCATTAACAGTTTGTGACATTTTTGACAAGAAATTTCATTGCCACGATCAGTCGGCATCGACGCATCTTTATCTGATTCGATCACGGTTTCTGTACAAATAACCTGATTTGATTTTTCAATTTGACGATCTTTTTTGTCGATTGACTCACCATCTATTTCGATTGTTACCGCAGCAGTATCCATTGATTCATCGAATTCCCTTTCCTCTTGTTCTTCAGTCGATTTACCAATTGGTTCTTGTTGACCGGTCGACGTAATTGTGGAGCTTTTTCTTGTTTTTTTCGTGTCACTGTAGATATTTATTGGCATCGCATTTTTCTTCATAAATCTATGGCCAATACTTTCCGGCTCAAAGTGATTCGAACAAATATACGAAGAATTAGTCAATTCTGTAACGGGCATATTTAAAATGCCCGCCCAAGCTGCACGTTTACCGTTATCAATCGGACATTTCTGCAATATTATGTCAGGATATTTTCGTTTCGAATTACCGCATTTCGGAACATGACATCGTGTTCCGGCCACCCTTTTATCTGTGGGCAATTTGCGTTTTTGTGGCATTTTTATTTCGCTTTGTGCTTCTTTCGTTTTAATTGGATTAAACACTGGTTCGGCAACGCTACTGCATGCGTCTAAATTTTTAGTCGTAGAATCGTCTCGCTGATCATTTACCATTGTGACATACATTGGTTCCGATTCGGTTTTGATTGCTATTAAATCTGTTTCATGTTCACTGCCATCGTTAGATTGATGGTTGGGAATTGTATCTGATTGTATTTCGATGGGCTCCATTTTAATGGTTGGAACGGTCGGAATGAGTACGACATCAATTGTTCCGGATCGACTACTTTGTATAGACGAATATTTCTGTAGTTGTTTGAGTTTCAGTTCGGCCGCCTCGCTACTTGTAATTGGCACAGCATTTTTAAGTAATTTCTTTTTGGAAATGTATTTCGGATTAAAGTGATCCTGACAAAGAACTGGATACCGGGATAAGCTTTCAAATGGAATATTCAAAATTGCCGCCCAAGTTTTTCGTTCATCAGGAATTGAGCTGAATTTAAATAGTTTAACGTCAACACCGGTTCGCCTTGATTTACGACAGCTCGGAACCTCACACGTTTTACCGGAGCGACGAGTGTCTCTGAAAACTCGGTTAAGTTTTTGAATTGCTGGTGTCGCCACTTCATCTATTGTAGATGTAGATGGTACAATTGAGGCAGTCATTATCGGTTCTACGACTTTGTTAATTAAGTTATCTTTAGGTGTAGTACACAGATCTGTAACAATAGGAGAAAAAATTCGGTGTATTAGAGACTGTCTCCAGTTTATATTGTGAGATCTAAAATGGGTTTACGTTTTGGCGAAAATATCTTTGACTGCTCAGTGCTCATCATAAAATAATAGGAGTCAAAAGTTTCGTAAAAAACTCAATTATGCTTATGGCAAAACGAAAAATTATTTGGCAAATGGACTTTTTCCCCTATTGACAATGGATTTAACACTTATTTAGTACCGAAATGAACAATTTAGAAAGTTATAGCGAAAACCAAAAAAAAAAAAAAATTAATGTATCAGTCCAGCTAAACAAAGTTGTCCGATCGAGTTGAGACTTAGTCAGGATTTGGTACTGAAGTGCACGATTTAGTACCTCAACGTTTGCTTAGATATACTCAAAAATGTTTAAATATACTGAAATTTGTCTTAGATAAAAAAAATGATTTGTTAATCGACTTAAAATCAACGAATTGGTCTTACAATTTGCATCGATTTAGTGGTAATTAGTATATCACCGTACATGTTACTTGAAAGGTTGTTAAGACATAGCCAAAAATTTGACAAAGGAGTGTTACTCGACTAATAATAGTTCCAGACTGATCCGATGATTATTAATCTAACATATTTTTGCAATTTTTCAAGTCACACTTCATAATAATTTAAGATTTTTGAGTCTAGCTGAGGAAATCGTTCCCGGTGGTACTAAATACTAGTAAAGGCGGTACTAATTCAGTAAAAAGTTTCAGACTGGTCCTATAATTATCAGTCGGTTAACACGTAAATTTAGAAACTGCAGTTTGAGGTACTAAATCGTTCACGGTTGTACTAAATACTGCTAGATTGGTACTAAATCGGTGCAAACGTTCAGTCCGGTCTCGTGATTACAAGTCGAGTAACACTCTGGACCCAAGGCATATTTAAGTATAGTTTAACATTTTTATCTATATTTTAGGAACCTCTTGAGGTACTAAATCGATCGATTTAGCACCAAAAAGGTACTAAATCGGTGGAAATTATTATTTATTCAAGGTACATTTAAGTATATTTAAACATTTTTAAGTATATCTCAGAAAGTTGAGGTACTAAATTGTGCACTTCGGTACTAAATCCTGACCAATGCTCGATCGGACAACTTTGTCCTACCGGATTAAATGGCATTTATACCCAGAAAATTAGCAATTTCAAATTTTAACGAGGTCGGATTAAACAGAGAGAGAGAGAAACCTTCCGATGATTGTCAGTTAAAGTTAAATTTTGATATTTTTTCTAAATGATAAGGTGGCCTAATTAGGATTATGCTGCTATATTTCGTAGTTCCCAACTTATCACATCTAACAATCATACATGCTAATTTCTTTATAACGACTTAAATTTCAAATAGATAAGTATATACATGAGAGTACTATTTATTGATAACTTTACAACCCGAATAACGCCTAGGTTACAATGTAAACGGTAACAAATTTACGATTCTCTGGTTTCTTGGGCGTAATAATGTTCTTAATTTGTTTTGCAATAGTTTTCGGCCGCTTTGTATACGATATTTTATGCACAAATTCAGCTTGTTGCTTAGCGATACTCTTCAATGACCTATATCGATGGCTTTCGATTTTTAATTGTTCGACCAATCGGCCAATACATTTTCGCTTTCGTCGGGCTATTTTCTTTCGCAATTGATACTTTTCTCGTAGTTCATAGACGTGGCGACGTTTTTCAGTGGCAATCGGTTCTTCCGTTTTGTACTTGTTTTCGGAATTGGCTAAATTTTCTTGCGTTCTTAGCTGAACAATTAACAATTGTGTACACTTTTTGCAACCATTTTCGGGTGTTATTTCCGTTGAGGCCACTTTGTCATCATCTAACTTTAGGACCAGTCTGAATTGTGTTTTAAGCGCCTGGTTTGATCTGGCTTTCCATTTCAATTCGCAAAGTTGCTCATGTGCAACGATTGCATTCAGTGTGGAAATTTCTGCACGTACCATATCATCTTCGATTTTTAGCTGATTTGTATACGATATTTTGTCCACAAATTTAGCTTGTTTCTTAGCGATACTCTTCAATGTCCTGTATCGATGGCTTTCGATTTTTAGTTGTTCGACCAATCGGCCAATACATTTCCGTTTTCGTCGGGCAATTTTCTTTCGCAACTGATACTTTTGTCGTAGTTCATAGACGTGGCTACGTTTTTCGGTGGCAATCGGTTCTTCTGTTTTGTACTTGTTTTCGAAATTGGCTAAAGTTTCTTGCGTTCTTAGCTGAACAACTAACAATTGTGTACACTTTTTGCAACCATTTTCGGCTACAACTTCCGTTGTGGCCACTTTGTCATCATCTAATTTTAGAACTGGTTTGGATCGTATTTCAGGCGCCTGCTTTGGTTTGGGTTTCCATTTCAATTCACTAAGTTGCTTATGTGCAACGATTGCATTCAATGCGGATACATCAATGGGGCCCTCTACATGGACCACCATATCATTTTCTTCGATTTTGATCGCTTGTTCAGCCGGCACGAATATATAATCATTCGATGACTCGATGTTCGTCTCTGTTCCGGTTTGGCCGAAAGCTAACAGATTCTCCGGATCCTTGTAAGATACTTTCGCTATTGCAGTTTTTGACTGTTTTCGTTTGGCAGTCCGTTTCAATTCAATAAGTTGCTTATGTGCAACGATTGCATTCAATTCGGACACATCAATGGGAGCCTCTACATGGACCACCATATCATCTTCTTCGATTTTGATCGCTTGTTCAGCCGACGGCACAATTATAATATCATTCGATGACTCGATTTTCGTCTCTGTTCCGGTTTGGCCGAAAACTAACGGATTTTCCGGATTACTGTAAGATACTTTCGGTACTGCACTTTTTGACAGTTTTGTAGTGAGACAATCTTTTTTGTCGAAATGCTTCTCACATATAGTCTGACTTCTATTTATGTCTCTTAAGTTTTTGCCCACTACTTGACACCATTTCAGCATTCTTATTTCATCGTTAAACGGATATCGAAAAAATCGCATTTCTTTACCATCTTCGTCGAAAACATCTGAACGTCTTGAATTACACAATGGATACGTACATTTACTCTCGTTTTGTTGCATTGCTGCAGGAGACGATGGTGCAGTTTCGTTTGTTGATTGCTGCTGGTCAACGGATGTCGAACGAACATTGTCACTATCATTGTGTTGTGAGTCGTTTGTCACTGTTCCAACGAGCGGAAGAGGAATCGGTATGGGATAAATAGAAATACTTGGAAGAACATTTTCGGGCAAGCATGGACTACAAGCACTGTTTGATGGTGATAATGGCATTATTTCTATAGGGTTCGGCGATTCGTTGTGTTGTGATGTAATTGATGTGTATACGGATTTCGTGTTTATTGCATTGGTGACCGAAAATAATGAATGAGTTTCGTTCTGTGTATTTGGCCGTGAAATACTATTTTTTACGGACCCCGACTCATCCATTAATGTGTTAGCAGACCAGTGCTGTGTGCCGACAGACGGTCGTTCAACGGGTGCAATTAACCGTAATGGAGGGAAATTAGTGAACGGAATCTCTTCATTAATGGGAACGGGTTCATTTAGGTTTGAATGAACATGGATATTGGCAGCAACGCTTTCGACACAGTTTGTGGGGCTGTTTGAGTGAAAACTGTTTTGTGGTGAAATTAATCGCAATTGAGGAAAACTGCTAAACGAAATTTCTTCTTTAATCATTGGATTCTCAATCATTTGAAACGATGGAATACCGACGGCATTTTCGGTGATAGTATTTGATTCAATACGTTGCTTAATTACCATAGATGATGGTTGTATGGGTGGTGAAATTAACCGTAATGGAGGAAAATTGGTAAACGAAAGATTATCGTTTATCGACGCCTTGTTTATTACTGACTGAACTGAATCAATTGAAGATGTTGCATAACCGCTTCCAATTATTTGTAAGGGTGGCGGACTTGAGTTTTGTGACGACAGGGAAATCGTATTGGCTATTTGAAAAGTCGTATTTATGGAATTGCCAACGTTTGCTGTCGAAACATTTTCGCTCATTGGATCGACAATGATTGCCGACATGTTCACTGGAACTGCAGAAATATTCGGTACCACCATTTTATCGATCAAACGTAATGGCGGTGGACTACTGCAGGCAGCTCTGTTATATTTTGAATCTTTAGCGCCAGGAAGTGATTTTAGTGGAGGAATTATGGATGGAATATTTGGAACAGTAGAACTAATCGATTCGAAAATGATCTGTTTGTTGTCTTCGGAAACTATTGCAATGTCCGATGTGGCACTTGTTGATTGGTAAATGGTGTTTTGTGATAAATTTTGATTAAAATTACCGGCAGATTCAAAAATTATTTGTTTGTTGTCTTCGGAAATTATTGCAATGTCCGAGGTGGTACTTGTAGAATTGCAAATGTTGTTTTGTGGTAAATTGCCATCTGTAGTTTTTGGTATTGCATTTTGTAGAGGTGTCAAATGGTCTTTGTTAATGTACTTTATATCGAAGTGATCTGCACAAATCATGTATGAGTGTGTCATTGCTTCTATGAAAGAGATGCCCAGTATTTGTGACCATTGTTTTGTTAGATCTGCATTTGTTTTGGGAAACGTGAAAAAGCGGAAGCCATCTGAACGTCTTTTCGTACAACCTGGGTATGCACATATCAAACCAGCTTTTCGACAATCACCAGTATTCGAATATGTTGGATTTAAATGCATTGTTTTCTGTCTTAGACGACCGTTGTGGATTCTGTAACAAGGAAATGGAAATATCCATATAAATATGATTAGGTTTGGATTAAACAGTAAAAGGCAGTTGTAATGGAAATAAGAGGAATTTGTTGTCGGTTTAAGGAGAAGTGGACAATGATGACATGTAACAAGTTGAAAAGTTGTATACCCAGCTGCTGGAAGCGAAATCTGGCCCTACATCCTGTTATATAGCAATTGTCAGAATTTCATTTCTTTTTATGTACCAGCGAGCATTAGTTCCTCGGTCGGCGATTTCTGATTCATGAAGTCATCTTAACCATTGCTCGTACTGGCTGTATCCATAAATTGATGAGTTAAGGTCGACCGTTTTAGGTGCAAATGCCCAAGCTATCTCGGTAAGTAAGACAGGGTTGAAGGGCTATATATCAAATGTCTTCGTGAGAAGCTTTTCATCGGTGTAGTCTGTAAACCACCCTATGTAACGGAATCGGGTAGTTTCATGGACATTATGTCAGAACCATTAACGAATCTCTTGCCAGCTTATTGGGATGCACTGGCTGTGCCATAGCATCCACTATTCTAAAGGCTGACTCTGATGGCATGATTAAATTGATGAACCGCAAAATTCTTAATCCTCTAAATAGGCATATGCTTCACTCAAGACCATTATGCCATTTCTAAATGGCTCAACCGTCGTTCTTGTCAAGCAATTTCCAAAGTGTTCGAAGACTAAGAAACGGGACAACACAAGTAATAAAATGTGAAAAGAGGCGATGTCTTGTAAACTGATACCAGGACTTTTACCCATTTCTAATTATAACACTAAGGTAAACTACACAGGACTAGGCACGGGCCGTTCCAATAACATCAATTCGAAGCTTCAATTTTATATCCGTCACGACCAAAGATATTGTTGTTGCTCTTGTTAGGCAAAAAATCGAAGGCCATGAAGGCCAAAACCTCCACCGATTAGCCTTATGACACTTTTATTAGCTATGTTTTAGTAGAAGTGGTTTAAGTGCGATAAGTTAAGCATAGCAAACAGTTTCTTCGTTAGATTGCTCTTCAGCGCTCCTACCATATAGTAGCTTGCCGTTCTTTTCACTCTTTCAGCATTTTCTCTATAGCCACGGTTTTCTAGTAATTGCCACCACACCAGCCCGCCATAGGTGAGCATTGGTCAAACTATTGCTGTGTGAGTCCCAAAAGTAGATTTAGCCTATCATTTCCTTACAAGCATAGGAAGCGCAGTTGGCTTTTAGAGACCTTTTTGCTAAATTATCATTGATAATCAAACCAAGATACTTTAGCTGTGTGCTCACCTGTCTCTGTTTTAAATGGATTATCTTTGAAGCACTTTTACCGCTCCTAATCATTGGCAAATTGAAGTGCTGCACAGGGCTATACCTAATGCGAATAATACTACATCGTCTGCATAAGCGACGATCCTTACGCCTGTCTTTGTAAGAAGAGAAAAATTTCGTTAATGAGCAGAAGCCACAACGTTGGCCCATATAATCCGTTCTAAGGTGTGTCTCTGTTAGCCTGCTTCCTGAAATAAGACCAGGATGATGCCGGATAACTCTATCTTTCGTAACCATATCTCTCGAGGCTCTC
>JANTEX010047774.1:0-10203 GCA_024741295.1 Macrocera vittata
ACGACATGCATTTTAATTACAGGCGTTATCAAGGCGGCTTTATACTGGAAGTAGTGTTTGACTAACTTCAACCAACAAGTTCGTTGAGGAAGTTGCCTCGGGGCTGAGTAAAAGAGATCAATGAATCTCGAAAGAATGTTATGAACATGCCGGCATCATTGATAAGTTGAAAAAGGCAATCACCGAAATTGTGTATAGAATAGAGGCTGGTGTCTTCTGTGAGGTTGCCCATAAGTTGGAGTATTATTCTCCCTGTTGTGGTGCATTGTTGAGGAAAGTTTACTATCACAACTTACCAAGGTCGGTTTCTATGCGACAGCACTCATATATACAAATAAATGAAAAACAATATCCGTAACGAATATAATTGGTATCTGTACTAGCAAGTGCTAGAAAATAGCCACTCAAGTGAAAAAAATATGTCATTGATGACAGATTTGAGGATTAATTGAGGGCAAATTTAACCTCACTCACTAATTCATTGATAAATCATGTTTCGTTAATTATTCGTTTATTTGTTTTTTTTTTGTAATGAATAGATCACGTCATTTTAAATACTTTTTTTGAAATCACATGTTAGCCTAATTTAAAACTCAGTTAGTCTCCATTGTACTCAATATTTGTGTCCTCAATTATTATCAATTAGTTTCAATTGGTCTGGATAGATATCAAGAAGTCTCAATAGGCATCAATTGATTTTTTTTAGGTAATATAGCACTCGGTTACTCTTGACAAGTCTCAATTGGTCTGAATGGAACTCAACTAGTTTCAATGAGTCTAAAGACTCTAAATAGAACTTAATGTTTTTGTAAGTTAATAAAGTACTTACTCTCAACTACATAGTCTCAACCAAACTTAAATAGGAGACTTTTTTTACTGATACTTTTCATCCGCCACTCAGATCGTCACACTGAGAAGGTTGGTTTGAAACATCAAACTTTGTTATTAAGTATACTTGGTAACCACATATATGTTATGAGCTCTTTTAATCTATCTGAACTCTGCAAAGGGACATTTGGCAGCTAAACAGGGTTGATAACAAGAGCAAATAAGACATGTCGACATTTGAGAATAGATTAGAACTAACAGAGAATTTAAATGGATACACTTGATAGCAAGAGAGGATGAGAAGTGAGGACTTTTGATAACAAAAGAGATTACTTAGAACTGAGGATATGAAGTGAGGACATTTGATAACAAAAGAGGATAGATTAGACCGAATTGACGATAAGAAGTGAGGACATTTCTGAACACAAGAGATTTGTTAAGACCTAATTGGGGATTAAAATGAGGATGAAAAGAGTACATTTGACAACAAGAGAGGACAAGACAGGGAATTTGAGGCTAAAATATGTCAAGGCTCTAATGTACTAAATCATTCTCATAGTTTCTCACAAAAGCGGTGCAATTTTTCATCACAATAAAATACATTTACAATTTTGTACTACATAAGAAAAGTATCTAAGCGAAAAAAGACTATTTGTGACCAAATATTCGAGTTGGACAATTTTGTCCTTAAATATCTAAAAAAAAAATACTGGAACATAGACATAGGAATAGAGAAATAAAAATAAAACTCAATATCTAAAAAACATCATTATATTTGAAAAAAGAAAAAGTGTTACCATTATGAAGATATATCACCAAAATGTTACGAACAAAATAAGTTTATGAAATAGTCTAATATACATTAATTTTGATTATATAAAGTAAAAACGGTGCAACACGAAAAAAGAAGTGAGACATCCTTATACATAGTCAATTTAATGTATAACGTACATTATATATAGTTCATTCGAAATATCAATTTCCGTTTGATAAAAATAAATATTGCCGTTTACAATAGATACAAAATCAGATAGGAAAAAAATATCCATTTGTCAAAATATATTCTTAAGATAAGATTTCAAGGAGTTTTTTTATCTCTCTATGTTGTCCATTTGAACCAATGAGAGATCGAATTTAGAACGAACGTTACCTACAGTACATACATACCATTAAATTGTATTAAAGTGACTTCTCTACATATGGAATATTTAAAATTTTATAATCATAGGTTATAGGAACTACCGGAACGTCTTCTTTTTACTTCTACACTGTGTGTGGTGTATGGAGTTTTTTTTTGACAAAATTTTCAGAATTCTAAGGTACACCAAAAATGTGTCAAAATTATGTTTTCGAACTTCTTGAGACAATTTCAGCAAAAAGTTCAGTGCTTTTCTTGTTCGCAAGATACAGGTCAAAAGAGTTCAAAGACAATTTTCTACAACAATTAGTTTCCTTATTATCGAATTCAGTTGTAGTTTTGAAAAAGTGCGAACCACAAAATGTCAGCTCGAACGGATAAAAAGTTAGGCTTATCTTCAAACATTCATATTAAAATTTAACGACTTTTGTCTTTTTTGGTTCTGTACAAAAACAAAATTTAGCGATACAAATTTTAAGCCTGATAGGCTCAAATTAGGGTGACTCTAAAAGATACATTGTAAAAAAACATCCCACTTTTATGTTAAGTGTTAATTAGGGAAATAAAAAAAAATGTATACGGGGTGGAAGTACCTCATCCACTAGGCAGCCTTTTTTTATTTGACTATAAAAAGTTATTGGTGTAGGAATAAGGAAATTACATCTTATACAATGTTTGCCTTTATATACCTTAATCCTCATTTGTAAATAAAAACAAAAAGTTAATTGATTGAAAATTGGTATATAAAGTGGTGTATACAAGATAAGATTTCAGTTGTAATGCTGGCTAAAACCATGTTATAAGTAATTAAAGCACCGGTAACGCGTCATAAGCCAGCCAGTATTATATTTCATATTTTATTATATTCTCTGAACAGAAGATATTTTGTATATTGTATATGATATCATTTTCTAACCACCATTCCATCAAAAATTTAACAAAAAAAAGATTTGATTTAAAGATTATATATAGGAGAGATGAGGGTGTGGCTATATACATATAAACCAAAACATATTAACACTACATACTCGTATATGTATCATATAAACTTGAATATTTATCGTTAAATTTTTGGATCATTTCAAATAACTTACATTAACATTAAACTCAATGTTGCCGACTTGTCGAAAAGACACACGCCAAGCTTACTGTTGACCGTACGTAAAATTCCCTCTTTAAACATTTTAAAAGGAAAATGAATAGTGATAAAACTCTTAATCCTTGGATTTTAAAGGCAAAATAAAAATACACTCTTGTCTTTAATTAAAACTTACGTCAAATAGCCGATTACACTTTCAATTGAAATGCAGTAACATTCAATAAGATCCGGTCACTGTCGGTTGAAATCCGATAAATTTCGGTTGATACCCGATCATTTTCTGTTGTGTGTTTTCACTTCCGGTTGAAATCCGGTGTCAGTCGACTAGTCGAGGGTAAACAAGACTGTGACAGACAAACAACCAGAGCCAAATTTACGCTGAGAATAACAATGCTTAAGCCTCGGGCCCTCGAAGGAAGCCCCTGACATAAAGAGCTCCGAAGGCCCCGACATGAAAGGTACACGGTAAATCTTTTTTCATTTAAATTCACTGATTTGTTCTTATGATTTTTTCATATAATTTATTATACAACTTTCATTCAATTAATTTTAAAGTTTGTACAGATCTAAAAATTTATCTGAGGCTCATTTAATTTTTTTGAATAAATCAAACACTCCGATAGATTGTATGAATATTGTATAATACTTTATATGAATCCATTATAAGATCAAAATCAGTGAATTTGGATGGGCTAAAAATTTACCGTGCCCAGCCTGACTTTCGTAGGAAGTTCTAAATATAATGTGCACTGTCATTAGAGGAGTGCTCTTCCAATTGGCTGAACACTCTGTGACATTTAAGAAGCAGAAGCTTAGTTTAGCTCAGCGAAATTGGAGCGCCAGTGAATTGGAATGTTATGTTGCCGTCGAAAATATACGAAAATTTCGAGCGTACATCGAAGGAACCGTACTTACGTTCATGCAAGTCTTAAGTGGTTAATAAGTCAGAAGGATCTCAGATGGCTCGCTGGAGTTTAAAGGTTCTGGGATTTACATTTGATATAGTAAACCGAAAGGGGACTCAGAATGTGGTTCGTGATGCACTCTCACTAACAGACGTTTGACGAAATATCTGAACTGAACCATTTAAAAGTGGTCATAGCTCGCCGCATGTCGAAGATGCGGCCCATAAAACATTGATCGACCATGTTCTCTCAAGCCACTAACTACATCACCCGACCCCGATGGGTAACCGAATCGTAGCCGAATTTCCGTGGCAAAAAGGATCTACACCGATCTTGTTGGTCCTGGTGCCATGCTCGAGGGACGGTTATACGTATTTTCAAATTGTATTGGACCAATTCTCGAGCTTCTTCCTAGTAAAACTGTTGCGAAAATAAACCGCTGTCGAAGTCATTCGATACTTCGAACAAGACGTCGTCTATGGGTTCGAGCAATCCCGAAATATAACAGTTTGACAACGGTATCCAATACAAATCTAGCGAGTTCGAGTTAGCTATGCGACAGCGGTCGAATTCGTTTGGATTTACCTTCAGCATAGCAAATACAAACCTGGCACAGATAGCACCCAAAGCTGGTGAGGCTTTTGCTGGTTTTGTCGGGATCTTTCGAGATCGACGCGCCGCAATTTGAATTGTCTGGTAGTTAGGGGAGTATTTTTTGTTTCTAGTTTTTCCTCGAAACAGTTGGCAGCCTTAGGCATGTGGGTTCAAAGGTACACTTTTTCTTAAGGCAGCACGAATTTTAGTCGCTGCTCACTGTCTTTTAAATTTAGTGTGAGGAGCAAATGCTTTGTAGCGATATGCTTGTGCTTCTGGGACACATTCAGTCTGCTCGTCTAGACAAAACACGTCTAGTTTCCCCAGTCTGACCTGGAATCGTTTGTGAAGGATGGGAATTCCGACCTTTGGCGGCACAGCTTATAGCAACGCCCAATTTCGCCAATATATCAAAGTCTCTACCGTATATAAAAACATTTCAGTTGCCGACTAGGTTCCAACTATGTCACCTTTATACAGTTTTCATTTCAATTAATTCTTAATTCACCGAAACCTCATTTATTTGTAATATTGTGTCCCAAATGAGTAAATAGATGGATTGCGTTCGACAGTGAAAGAAATAAAAGTCGCTAATTGGTATTGGCCGAACAGGCGTGGCAATCCAACATTTGATTGGTTGCAGCTTTGGTCAAACAAGCTCAATTTTATTCGAAACCAAAAGACCGATTACGATATCCGCTAGGAAATCGATTGACGTCATCAGAGCACCTACGAACAATTTGATGATTTCTGTTCGGATGTAATAATAAACAACAACGACGAGCTCGAACACCTTGCCATGCCGTCTCGTGAGCGAAATCGAGTACGATCCAGCCGAAGAGGTGTGGATGTACGGTGGGCCACCTTTGCATTTCAACGAATGGTATCCGAATAACCCTTTTTCCATCGACGAAACTGAATCCTTTTGTGAGGACCCGAGTCCAACCATTATTGACTTCCAGACTGAGCCCACCATACCAAGTCAAACACAACGGCGACTATTTTCGATATTGTGGAATTGTTCCAAGCACTGAGACTTCTCGAACCGTTAAATCCGTCCGTTTGTCAAGGCCATTCGAAATTTCACTCGGCCGAAGCTTCGACTTTGAATCGGAATAGTAAGCCTATTGCGCAAGCAAAAAGTACTGGGAACTAATGAAGTCAAGAAAAATCGCAGCACGATTGTTGTCGATTTAGTTTCATGTCAAGCAAATTTTAGGTAGCGTAAGTGTGTCAATCGTTTTTGGCACACAAAAACACGAACAGTCCGATTGTTCGTTATCCCATCGTTTCGTGAAGAAATGTATCTCGGAATCGATGCAAAAACTTGAAGAATAACCCGGGTGTTTGCCGTCTTTTGGAGTGACCAAGCGGACAATGTCATCGGGCCCTGGCTGCAACTTGATAATTCGACCTAACAATCACAAATAGTTATAAAGTCGGACAACACAGAGATTACGTTGATAAACATCGGACAACACAGAGATTACGTTGATAAACATCTACATACCACCAGTATCCAGCTGCCCACCTGGTTATGGTGCATGCGTCAACCATCAATTATAGACAGATGATTACATCATCCTTGGGGAAATCAATGCACACAATCCCAGTTGGGAACTATTGACCAATCAACAACACTTGTAAGTTCGTCACTCATGCTTTGCACTGAGTGGTCTATTAGACTGCTTTAGGCTCGGATCACATTCCAACAATCGTTGAACAACAAAGAATCATAACCAACTCCGAAAAAGGAATTCCGTAAAATAATACACATGGCATTAAATTACACCAAATCGGTTGACCAACGTAATGCGCTTCGTGCCTCAGATCCTAAGAATCCGCTTGTCCAGCAAATGTCCAAAGAAATTAAAAACAAGTAAATGATCACAACAAGTGGCGTCAACATCTAGATAAGTTTGATTTCAACCCGAATATGAAGAATTTTTGGCAAAAACAATAAATGGTCTGGCAAATCCAATAAAGAAACCCGGTAGTGAGGTGGTGTTGATCATCTCATTAGGCCGAATGGGGAAACCCATTTTAATGCAATTAACGTCAAAGAAGTAATTAAATCCACAAAAAAACTCAAAGGCATCGGGATCAGATGGTTCAGCGCCAAATATACTAAAACACCGGGAGGAGAACTGGATGTATCGTTCAGCTCTAGAAACTAAAGAAACTAGTTGATCAGGTCAAATCATATAGAATCATCTCGTTATTGTCACTAGTAGCACAGCTCATAGAACTTCTGCTTCTGCCAACTCTAACATACCAAATGGCACCAACATTCCCATCAACACGGTTTCAGAAAAGGACCTAGTACGACTACTGAACTAGCGTGTATCATACGAGCCGGGCAAAGTTGTCCCATCGAGTTGAAACTTGGTAAATATGTAGTACTCATTTAGTACTAATTAGTACCAAAGGGCACGATTTAGTACCTCAACGGTTCCTAAGATATAGTCAAATATGTTAAAATGTATTGTAGTGTGACCTGGATAAATGTGCATACAAGTATAACCCGACTAATAATCAACTATTTAGTTCGAAACATTTCACCGATTTAGTACCTATATAGTGATACTTAGTACCACTGTGATCGATTTATTACATCAAACGCTCATAAAATATATTCAAATAAGTTTATTTGTATTGTAGTGTAATTTGGATAAAAGTACATACAAGCATAACTCGACTAATAATCGATTAAAAATTTAAAATCTGATGCCAAATTCAGAATCAGCGATCCAAAATACTATTTCTCAAAACAACCCACGCCTTATTCGAATTCAGTGACCTCAAAAACCCAAAATACGATGGCCGCAATTTTGGGTTTGTCATTTAGAATTTGCAAAATCTTATGCCAAATTCGGAATTAGCGATTTAGAATACTATTTTTCAAATCTGGGATCCGCCATTTGGAATTTTCAAAATCTGATGCCTTATTCGAAATTAGCGACCAGCATGCTAATTTAAGCGAAGGACCATTTAAATATTTCTCTTCTGACTGAAGGAGAACTTGAATGGCCAAAATTTCTGATTATGAAGATAGTTGTAATGCCGTCATCCGGCAATGCCAGTAACAGAAAATCTTTTTCCAGCAGAAACTTGAGAGACACGAAAAGGTGGTAAAAACATTCTCACACTGAGAAAGACTTCGTAATACAATCTTGGTTTTAAAAATGAGCTTGGTTTCACCTAATGGCATACTAGTTATACAAAGATTTAGCAAAGCTATGGAGACTATCGTTTGCACTAATACATTGCCCTGTTATGTGATACAATCATTTCAGCAGAAAAACTGAGATATATGCATATAGGTAAATTGAAATCGCCTGCACAAATTTCATTTGCGAAAAATGTCGTATCCACACTACTATTTATGATCCATCAGTATATCAGTATTTTGCATATATACGAAGAGAAAAACCTGCGCAACTTAATGATACAAAAACCCTTGGAACGCCCTTTGAGTTGCCCAATATATATTGGGCCTATCAAGCTAAAATATGATGCGGTTTATAATTACAAATTAAGCTAATTTTATACCAAAAAGGTGAATTTTGAACATACGACGTTAAGATCAAGAACTTTCCGGCCATCATACCGTAAAATAGGAATTTCACTAATAACTTTAAGCGACCCAGTATGAGTTTCAATCATTAAGCCAATGGAATACATCACATTCTTTGTAGGAAAAACATACCGATCTGTAGATAGATTTGGAAATATAAAATAAGATGAATAGAGGTTCGTTTGGCCGAGTTCCCCTTAGCGGGAAAGCGGCTCATTGACCACAATGTCGATAGAGAGGTTTCCTTACTTAAAGAGGAACATAGATCTTGTCAATTGATTTTGCTAAAGTTCGATTAGGCTTAGCTTCAAGGCGCTGCCGGTTACAATTATTGAGTGCACTTCAACACCCATCAGATTTTATGCGTTCTTGTATCTTCCGAGCGGCTTTCGTAAAAAGCGAAATATCTGGAGCTCTTCCCGTCATTTTATCTGGATTGATTGAGCGTCTTTTACCAGAGATTCAGCAATAATCGAAACAGTTTCACTGTAAGAAACGAATTTGTCTGCGCGCAGGACTAGCATTAACATTGTTCGCCATTGCTAGCATTCCAGGTAAATAAGAAGTAGTCGGAAAAGATGAGAATTTAGAAGCAATCGTTACCAGAATTGGAATCTCAAATGAATTTATGATACTAACCCAGAAGGACGACAATTTCAATACCTTACTTAAAGACTCTTCATAGAATGTCTATGCCTCTTGGTGACTTACTGCGGAACTGTTTCAAAATTTGCCTATCATTTTCTACAAGTCGGCTTTGAGAAATCGCTCCCAATTGTGTGTTTGTTTGTAAGAGAGCATGCCGAGTCGCTGTTTATGCTGCTCCAGCGGTCAAAGAATCAGCAGCATTGAAATGGCATTAATTTTGATGGTGATATTTGTAAAGACGGCCATCAGAACTATTAGCCCAGGAAAGTTTAAGGCAGCTCTAGTCGAATCCGACTTCTTACTCAAAAATGGAATTTGCCGCCAGTCAAGCAGACCGTGGGCTTCTCTTTTACACATGGTAAAGAAAAAGATATGCGAATGGCGACCGTGTGCAGACTTTAGGGCACTCAATTGTCTCACCACAACAGACCGATAACCAATTCCACATGTACAAGACTTCGTGCACTGACTATACTAGATTGAAATATATTTTCGACAATTGATCTGGTTGGAGCGTATCACCAGATACCGGTTACTGAAGACAGCAGTAACAACTCCGTTCGGTTTGTTCGAGATTAAACTATTAAATTTGGCTTGCGCAATGCAGCTCAAACGTACCAACGTTTTATTCATTCAATTCTCGGCGAATTTGAATTCTGTTTTTCATACATCGTCGACGTTTTCGTTGGTTCAAAATCGTGTCACGAACATGTATCTCATTTGAATCAAATTTCTGTACGTCTACGTCAATTCGGTTTGGCCATTAACACAAATAAATGCTGTTTTTCTTAGCCGAACGCGACTTTTTTACCAAATAAAGTCGATAGTTCTGGTTTCAGGCCAGATCCCAAGCGAGTCAACGCAATTAATAAACTTCAGCGACCGAAAATAGTTGTCGAAATGCAACGCTTTCTAGGAATGATCAATTTCTATAGAAGATTTTTGCCCTATGCGGCAGTAATGCATGGCCCGTTATTTGCTTACCTCACCGAAGCCAAAAATATGAAAGACAAGCGCATATCCGCATGACGATGCACAACATACGTCAGCGACAATTGCGTCTGATACGGCAATGGACGCGGTTTTCCAACAATCCGTAGATGACAAAATGCAACCGCTAGGTTTCTTTTCTGCAAAATTCAACACCGTTCAAACGAAGTATAGTACATGTGACAGGGAGTTGCTAGCAGAGTATATTGGCATCAGGTATTTCGAGCATATGCTATAAGAATAGACATTCATTCTATATACCGACCACAAGTCATTTACAATTGCGCACTGCAAAAAATTCTGTGTGAAATTAACACAGAACCGATTGAGATAATCGTCACCACCATAGAGTTTTTTCTGTATTTATAAAATTTTCGCATCGGGGATACGTTGTTTTATTTGATAATTTTATGTGCGTTTTTTT
>JANTEX010047885.1:0-10202 GCA_024741295.1 Macrocera vittata
AAATGAGTTAAGCCAAGTCCTTGATAATTTGGAAGTTATTATATTTTTATATAGCTGCATCACCAAATCGTCCTATAATAATCTCACCCACTTGTCTAAGCCCTTTGAAATTATCATGAAAAACAGATAAACTGTCATCTAGTCTCATCTCATAATTTGCTCAATCCGATTATGGATTTTCTCCCTCTGCAATATCTCTTATAAGAAACTGTATTTTAATAGAGTTGGAGTTGTAAGTCTTGCCATTGCTTTGTCTCAGTCGTTATTATTTCTTTTTGGTATACCGCAAGGGTCAAAATTTTCCTTATTAATTAATTATTTGCCCCGAAAATTGTTCTTGTCAACTTAATACCGATGACGTTCAGTTATATTTAGCTTTTGATGCCACGAAGATGAAAACTATGATAGCGAATGTAAGTTCGGACTTGGTTTAGATCTCGGAGTGGTCGGCAAGAAAGGGGCTTGATTATTAATCCGGAAAGGTCGAAAGCAATGGCTGAATCTGTCGTCAGTCTTGGATTAATTTTAAATTCGAAATTCACTAAGAAAAATAAGGCTTCACGTATAACGTTCAATGTGTATGTATGTAGGTCCATAGATCGCTGTGGCCACATGCAAGCAATGTTCAAACTGTTTTCAAATTTTCACTCACAGCCTTGATGCACACTAAAACACTATGCACAGTATGCGCGTTTAATACAACGGGTATTTGATGCTTGCTTCAGATATGCGTTTGGTATTGGTAGGGCGGATGGGATATATTATCTCTGGCATCGTCTACTAGGATGTGATATTTTCAAATTTATAAAAATTATATGACTTGTTGTTTTATTTATCAGTTTCGTCAGCTAAATTATATATTCCTAAACTTAGTTTTTTCACGATCCGATAGAACAGCTAACTTTATTTTGCCTATTAATAGAACAGCACAGTACAATAGCTCTTTCTTTGTTCAAGATCTGTCAACATGGAACCGACTGTCAAACGTTTAAGGCATTCAAAGCAGGGCTATACATATATACTTGTTAGAGGGCTCGCTTGAAAGTTTTTCAAAAGATAGAATTTAAATGATGAGCAGCATTTAAATTCTATCTCTTGAAAAACTTTTATGTAAAAATGTGTGATGCTTTTAAGTTGTAAAGCCTTTGCATTTTTTTTGAATAATAAATGAAAATTAAATATTATAGGAAACGGGTTTTGCTGGCACTTTTCCGGGAAACGAGATTCTCGTAATATCTGGGCGCTAGGCACGAGCGCAGTTAATAATACAATATTTCAGTAAATCGGAGCAACAGAGCTCGTTTTGTTCGTCGTTCGACAAAAAAGCTTCTAATAATTTGCCAATATCGTAGTTCACAAAGGTAGGCAGCTTTTCACTCGATTTTTCTTAAATATTGCATTTCTTAGTTAATTATTAAAGAAGAAATTGAACTAAAAAATAAGTGTTTTTACCACAATCCTCCGTTTTCTTCAAATAGTATACAAAAATAATTCATGGCCTCATCACATACATATAATTACACATTTCGTAAAAATGTCATTAAAATCGCATTTTCGTTGGCATGAAACGTTTTACAAAATTAGCCTGATTCAAACATGATTCAACCCTTGAGTTTTCGATTAAACGCATGTGATTTCGAATTTACGATAGTTTCCGAATAAGGTACAAATGTACCCCAAGTAACAAAATGTGACCATATCCACACAATTTGAATTGTGTGTACTCAGTGATTACTCTGATTACACTCTAATTACACACATCATGTAAAAATGCAATGTGTTCACTCTGAGTACACTCATTGCATCATGTGTGTTAGTTGGGCCTATAGTGGAAGTACATAGACGTTTCACCATAAATGGATAAAAAACTTGGTCTAGGGAGTTTTTGGGACCGCTGATTACGAATAGATTTTTATTTTGTCTTTTCCTTCCTTAGTGGAGGGAGGTGTCTGGATGCAAAACGAGTGCGATTGGTCTTAGGGATTTTTGGCCTCGCTAATTACGAACCTGGGCACAGATTTTTCTTTTGTCCTCTCGCTCCTTAGGCGAGGGAGGGGTCTGGATGCAAAACCAGTGCAATTGAACTAAGAACTTGGTTTTAGAGGTTTATTTTGACCCTTACTCTTTAGTAGAATCTAAAACTATTCGGAGTCGACTAAAAACTTGGTCCAAAGGTATTTTTTGGCTAGTTCATTCAGAATCCGGAGTCATATTTTTTATTCTTACCCCTTCCTTTTTATAGGAGTGGGGTCTGAGTGAAAAACTAATCGGACTGGGATAAAATTTGATCACAATAGTTTTTGGAGTTGCTGAGGGCCATATTTTTTAATCCCTCATGAGGCAGGGATTAAATTTTTATTTTGAACCCTCTCTCAGTAAAAGAGCGAGGAGTTCGAATTAAAAACTGAAAAGATTGCGCTAAAAACATGGTTCAACTCGATAGAGTAATAATAAAAATTTATTGCATAATATCAATGTTCAATATTTATTTGTATATAAAATGTTTTTGTGTTTTACGTGTAGATAAATTATTGAATTTTTTTTCAGAAAAATCTTACTCTCTTTGTTAGCATGAGTTACGACCCCAAAAATCCCTAAAACCAAGATTCTGGTCGAACTGGTTTTACGGTTATACACCTCTCTTCCCTAAAGAGCGAGGGGTTGAAATAAAAATCTGACCCAGATTCTCAATCAGCGACCCCAACAAACCCATAGAACCAAGTTTTTTGTTCACTGATGAGGATACATATTCGCATTGCCATTTTAGGTACATTTGTACATTTTCGGAAATAAGTGGGCAAATTTTTTGTTGTTGAAAAAGTCCTGTTCCAAAAAAAATCCCAAAAACGATCTTCCGTTTATGATCCAATTTACTTCGTATTTTTAAGATCTAGGATGATCTGAAAGGAAATTGCTTTGTTACTATCCTAAGTGTGCATTTTGTTTGGTCAAAGTCAAAAAAGGTTCATTATCCGGAAACACAAGGGTTAAGGCCCTAAAAGAGTTTTTATCACAATTTTTTTTTTCTAATCCGATTTTAATACTATTTGAAACGAGATTTCCGTTTGCTGTCCCGAAAAAAAACAAGAAACCCGTTTTTCGGAATTTCTTTCGGTAATTTTTTGACATCACTATTATATACATTTATATGGTGATTACTCCTGGATGACCCTACATTATATAATGCAGAATACCGGATAGAACTTTACAAACAAAAAAAATTCACTCTAAAAATAGATTAAACCTACCTCAATTTGAATTGTTAACTGCTTGATTGAATTACTAACAGTCGGCCAGTAGATTAAATGTTAGAGCATTTTTGTATGCTCCATTTTTTATCGCGCACACATAATAAATTTTCTGTGCAGCATAGGCAGAACATTTTTGTATTGGTCCGTTTGTATGTACGTGGCTCTGTCCACGATTACATTGACTTTTGGCTTAAATTTTGGATCAATATTCAGCCAGGACATAAAAATCTCTATCAACAGATCATAAAAATGAATTACAAATTATATACTTAAATTTATTTTTATTTGACTTTCAGTTAAAATTGAATCCAATTATGAATTGCAAAAGCGTAGAATTTAAACGTGTTCCTTTTAGCGCATTTTAAAATGTATCTTTGTGTTCGGTATTTTTGTAGACTTTTTGAATAATTGAACGATTACCATAAAAGAAATCTTTTAAATATTTCACCATGTGAAAATAACCATGAAAACTCGAAAAAATATAGCATTCGTTACGCTGGACCACACCATATTACGTAGATCTAAGTACTTCTCTTTGCCACATGTAGTTTTATATATATACCGAATCGGAGATGTCCGCGTACAAAAATGTTGTTGCGGTATGTAAAATGATTAGATAATTGCTTATTATCTTTCATAACGAAGCTCGATGATCCGATAGCGTATTAAAATAATAAAATGAAATTATACCAACTTTCAGTATATAATAGCGCAGCCAGACGGACATGTGTAGTACACATATAAGTATTTCGTTTATCAGCAAATGCATGTGCAATGTAAATATATATTGTGCATACACACTGGTATAAATCTATCTGATAATGTTGTTTAGTTTTTTTGAGTTGGTGTTACATTATGCAAGGTCGTATATGTTTAATTTTAAAATTCGATTGGACGATTTATGATCATTGCTCATCCTGACATTTTCTAAGCGTCGAACGTCCGTTTTATTGCGCTCTTTCTGTGACTGAATTACATCTGTGCACGAAATTAGAATAAATTAAATCATATTAGATGTATAGTTTACTCGTATATGATGCTATATGAAGTGTTGAGATTTATTTATAACGTCTATCAATTACTGTGCATAGGTAAAAATTGGTTACGTGATCCATAATAATATAAATTCGAAGTAGGATAATATCTAAATTAACTGTATACCAGATGAATTGATATAATCGGAATAAATATACTTTCTCTATTTATAACCAATAATGCGGGTAATAATATTTATCTACCTGCCAAGCTAATATTAGGCAATAAATAATAATAAAATATCACAATAATTTTACAAATTGTGAAAACGGACCGATAATTGTTTTGCATTAATAATAATTGCCATTAATTTATATGTTCTTACACAAATGTTCATTTTCATTTGCTAAATGCATTTTAGTTTGTTATAAATTTATGGGACAATTTGTTTTCAAATATGGGAATGGGAGTCACAGGACACACATAATAGACGAGGACGCCTATAGACTAGACCTATGTGCATATACATAAATTCATATGAATATAAGTATATTTACAGTGGGTACGCTATATACAGTGAGTCTAGATACACCTATAGCTATATTACAGTACCACACTCCTGTTTTCGTTCTGTATACCAAAAACTGACATAGAAACCCCAACTTTATCCATTTTGCTTTTTGTTAAAATAATTACCAACAATCGCAATTCTATACACGTTATAATTCTGTAAACATAGAGAAATGGCGACGGTTATTAATTTGCTATATGGTTTTAGTTGGTTCGTTTGTTTTCAACACCTGAGACAATTTGTGTCGTCTGCATTTGTATAATTTATAGAGTTACACGAGTTATATAATACAATAATTGTAATATAGAAATATGGAGTTTTATGTTGTATATGTAGCATTTATCACTTTTATAATATCTGTGTAGTATTATATTACATTTTATTATATAAATTTCACACACACACAAGTTGTGCAATTTATTTTAATTTATTATTTGATTTATATATGGCAATTTTGAAACAAATGTGTAGAATGAAAATAATAAATGGGATAATTTTAAGCAATTCATTGATAGTGGAGGAAATTTGGATGGTATGTTTTATGTTTTTTCAAAAATGTGTATACCTATATATAGCTATTGGTTTAAAGAAGTTTTGTATAACATTTCAGGAGTAAGTTAATTAAGTTGAAATAATATTCTTTCTTTTTTTAATTTTATTCTTAAAAATGTGATTTTGTCAATAAAAAAAAATATTAAATTAAAAAGTTAATAAATAAAGATGATGTCAATATATTTCATAAAGAAGTACCTATTTTTTAGTTTTTTTTTAATTTAGCATTTTTTTTAAATATTCTTTTTATTTTCGGGCTAGAGTTTGCAGGTTTAAATTCTTTAAAAGTTTTTGTTTTCAACCAAAATAATGCAGCTTGATTCATATGCAGCATATTGGAGTCCCGTTTTTACTTATTTCATAAATAAAGGAAATATATATAATAATCCAACATGCCTTTTATGTTTTAAATTTTTAAATGAAACTAAACAAATTAAACCCAAATCCAAAAGCGAATTAAAATATTTTCAAATAAAAATTGAATTATAGATAAATTATGGAGTTATCAGTTTTTATTGTTAATTAGATTTAATTTTATATTTGTGAAGTACACACAAAATTGTATATCTATATTGTTGATACGTTTTTATTTATTAGGTATATGTAAATATACGTTATATATATTATATGTATTTGCTTATATATATATATATATCAATGATTAAAATGAATGAAATAAAAAAACGTTAATATTTATTTTTAATTAATATAAAAACAAATTAAATTGATTTCAAATAAATAATAAAAGTTCATAAATGTATCTATATAAAACAAATAAATATATACCAATCAATTTTAATGCAGGTATTGTATAATCACAAAGCATCTGGATTCTGGTTGCTAAATTAATTTGCACAAATATACATTATTTTTATCTCATATGTATGGGTACATAAATACATTGCATATGCCTACGATTTTATTTTATGTAAAATAATTATATATATAATACAGGGACGGATTTAGGATTTTGCCGCCCTGGGAACAATAGTTTTTGCCGCCCCTTCCTTTTTTAAATATATTAATGGGATTTTCCATTTGAAACAAAAGTACCTATGATTTAAAAATGAAAACAAAAAGTCTTCTGGTCATATGTCACACATGGATTCTGCCGCCGTATTTCCATTTCGAAGGATATATTTTTTGTTATAGGAGTAAATTGGATCAGAAAAATGTCCATTAAACCACAAATTTTGAATTTACAGGTCGATTATTCAAGGTCAAAAAAGAGGTTAATTTATTTAATCATTAATCGGTATTTTTTTACATTACAAGGTATTTAACATTACAAGGTATTTTTAATTTGCATTGCAATTTTTTAGAGAAAAGTTTAGTGTTTCAAATTTATTCATGTCTATAATTTTTTGTTCAACGTTACAATTTAAAATGAGGATGCTAATAATGTAATAATAATAATAATAATAATAATTGTTTATTAAATCAAATTAATTATATACAAAATTATGCATAACATATGAAAGAAAAAACAAACATGTATGAAATAGCTAATATGCTGTCTGTTGGTTTCGTCAACGAACTGAGAATGAAAATAATTCTAGTATAAAATACAAATTTATATGCGTTTACAGAAATTCAAGCAATTAATGTATTTTGTTGAAAAAAGAACACAACATATATTATATCTCCTTTTATTACCTGTAATGTTCTCAACTTGGTTCTTTTAGGGCCTGGGAGCTTACGAAAAAATACGCCACATTTCACTTAGATTTACACACAGTCATTAATTTTATTTTAAAAATAATAAAATTAAAAATTAAACTTTATCACTAACTCATTTCTTATTTTTTGGCATTTACACAAAAAAACTTGATTAAATTCGATATAGTTATGATTCCAGTTTAGATCCACGTTATGTCTTTCCGCCTGTATTTTCCACTCTAGAAATCAAGATACATCTTTTTCAATCGTCATCTTTGCAATTATTTTCTGCAATCTGTTGGTACTGTTCTCATTCAGAACTGTCGATACATATCTTATGTGACTCTTAATTCCACATTCCAATGTTAATACATAAGTCGGTTCACTTTTTGGGAGTATCAGCATTTTCTTAAGAAACTATCTCTGAAGTTTCTCCAGCTCATCATACTTCACACGTCCACTTAAGTGTTCTCTTTCTCTAAGTGCCAAAGATGGTGTTATCTCAACTCCCAAATATTAATATTTCTTCGCAACTTTCACGCATTCGTCTCCAAACATCCAATTTACGTCATTTTTTCATCTTCCCCACTATAAGTATTTCCGACTTTGACATGTTTACTTTTAGACTTCATATTCCACACTATTCTTTCAGGAGGTTTATCATCATTTGCAATTCTAAAATCCGCCATCAGGACTACAACTTCCGTATACATCAATACACTTACTCTCCAATTACCTACACTTATGCCTTCCCCTTCATACTCATTCAGATCATCTAAAAATAAAGCAATGAGTAATGGACTCGAAATACAACCCTGACGCACACCACTAAAAGTTTCAAACCAATCAGACAATACTTTTCCATTATATACTGCCCCAGTCAGTTGAAATGCCCTTTTTTGAGAGTTTGTAAAACAATGACCTTCTATTTACTTGGTCAAATGATGCTCTAAAGTCTACAAAGAAACAATACGCTTTAAAGTAGCCTTCTATCCATTAAATCTCAACCACATTAGCCAAACAGAACACATTATCAATCGTGGCGTAAACCTACTGATATTCACCTAATACTTTATGCTCATTCACCCATTTACACAAACGTTCGTTCAACACGCTAGCCAGTATTTTTCCAATAGAGTTGCCAAAACTATAATTCTCCTGCAATTGCCGTCACTATCAAAATCTCCCTTTTTGTAAATTGGGAAAATTATCGATCAATTAAAACTATTGTCGAGCTCTCATCCATTCATAATAGATGAGAATATTTGTCTCACTAATTCCAGCAACTCCACTGGCGCACACTAAAAAAACTCTACAGGCACACGATCCTTTCCGTCTTTCATTGAATTTAGCACACTTATAATCTCACCAATTTCAATCTCTGCATCGAGCAATATGGCATTGCATACGCATAACTATAACCTCCTTCAATCGGTCCAATCATTTGTGAAAAATACTTTTCAAATGCCTCTATTTCAATTCCAGTTCCTATTGCAAAGTTTCTCCATTTCAACTGCAGCAACTAGGTTCCACCATTCCTTTCTATCGCGAACATCCATAAATCTTAAAGATATCTTATCATAGTAAAGCTTATTCTTATGCCTGCAGAGCGAGCGATAATATCGATTCTCAGTTATATATGGCTGCCTGTGTGCTTGGTCCGGCGCCACTTTATTAGACTTTTTAATGATTCTTCGCCTTTCGCACTCCCAGTCATACCATACCTCTCTAAAATTAATAGATTTGTATAGGCAAATGATCAGAGAATGTCTTGGTATTAACTTCTAACCTATCTACTTATGGTACAATATCGACTGACACTAGTGTTAAATCAATTACTGACTCACCCATTACGCCACAAAATGTAAATCTTCCTTGCTCATCAACTTTTATTCTTCCATTTAGTACTATAAGTCCTTCGTCACTAGCAAACTCAATTACATCCTTTAGTTTCTCATTAACAACACGGTCATTTGATATTCTATTAATTTTCATAATACCACTTTTGTCACACATACTATAACCAGTAAATCGCCAATTCTTGCATAAAGTCTTCAGACAGAATAGAGTCGACATCCCTTTTGTTTTCTTAATTTAGTTTAATCTTTCCAAACTCATCAGTCCAGCTTAAGTAGACAGACAATACTTCTACCATTTGACTCTCATATCTCAATCTCACAATTATAAGTTCATCTTCATAATCAATACTTGCTATCCATTCATTCTTGCTCTTCCACACTCCTATCAGCATTCCACCACTCGCACGTCCAAATTATTTGCATTCCTAGTAACACTCACTTATTTGAAATGAAACGGTTTCCGATAACATAAACACGTCATGACTCCTAATATACTTGAAATGAAACACTCCTGCAATAGAAATTTGTTTGATAGGCCGTTTATATTATAAGCAATAAATGTTATCCCTGTTACATCTTCGATAGAGCCATTTCCTATTGTCGTTGGAGATTTACGTTTGGAAAGAAATCTTTATTAAAATTAAAAATAAATATTTCATTCAACTTATTTAATCCTGGTGCGCCCATACACCAAAAATCCTGATCCTGCCAACAGAATGTGTTGCCTCTGATCATCATCCGCTCTCCGTTGACCGTGGTCTTCGTATTTTTGTTATTTTTATCTACCAATTTGTTTCGGATGCAATTTTTGACTGCAAAAAAAAAGTGTATCCTTCTTTCTGGTATAAATTGATAAATCTCAATTCTGGCCGGCCAGCTTTTTTATGTTTTCGAATACCATTCTAACACTATTTTGCTGCATAAATTTACGAGTACCACAGTAACTCTACCAAATTTCTATAGTGTCATCGATGTTCAGCACAGTAGATATTTTAAGTTTTTTCACAAAGAGTTTGTTTAGCTGTATCCGAATATCTTCGTTGTTAAATGGGCCCCTTACGACAATGTGTTTTGCTCTCAAATATTGCTTCATGTCTTTCGCTTTCTTCTGGTACATCTAGTTTTCATGTTGCAAATTAGCGACAGTGGCTTTTATTTCATCGTTATACTGACTTAAACCATTTTAAGGGGACCCATCTACAGCATAGAATATCACATAATAGAAAATCATAAAACAGAATTGCTATACACAGAATTCACGCAAAACCGAATTGCGTAGAATAGAAAATCAATGAAACGAAAATGCTATGCACAGACCTTATACAAAACCGAATT
>JANTEX010047996.1:0-10201 GCA_024741295.1 Macrocera vittata
GTCTTATTGGAATTCATTGCAATTATTTGATGCCCTCTGGATTTAATTAGATCTCTTCTGGTTTCATTGGACTTCTTTAGATGTTAATAATTATCCCAAAAGTCCATAACCTTCTTAAAAATGATATCGACAGAGAGAACGGATATTACGGGTGTGAGTTCTAGGACTCACCACAGGCCCACCAACGCTATGCTATAAAAAAGGTTCATCATTCGAACGGTCTAAGACACATTTAGGTCCCAAATGAACCATAATACCTTTGAATCTTCCCCACTACAACCTCTGCATACTGACGTATATGCACAAAACCAACGGTCTTCCCAAAAGACCGTCGAGAATGTCCCATGAGGACATCTGTTGACTGCTCATGTTCAAAACCCTAACATATTTAACAAGATTTCCTTTAAACAACATGCATCTCATCTTCAACAGGTGTCACTAATTCTCAAGTGCATTATCGTCACAGTTGCCCTGTGACTTATTCTCGAGTGCATTATCGTCACAATTTTTTTCGTAAGAATAAGTCATAGGGCAGGTGTCACTTATTCCCGCGTGCATTATTGTCACCACTTTTTTTTGTGAGAATAACGTCACAGTCGACCTGTGACGTATTGTCACGAAAAATGTTTAACGACAATGCACACTTATCCTGTGATATATTGTCACGAAATACTTGATGACTATATGCACGTGAGAATTAATATCAGCTGACTTGTGTCATATTGTCACGAAAAATTTGGTGATGATATTGCACGTGATAATAAGTCACACCTGCACTATGACTTATTGTTACGAAAAGTTAGGCGACAATAATGCACTTCAGAACAAGTCACACCTTCCCTGTGACTTATTATCACGAACGTTTGGTGACGATAATGCACTTGAGATTAAGTCACACCAGTCCTGTGACTTATTCTCGGAAAATTTAGTGGTGACAATTCACAGTTATCCTGCGCTTTTTTCTCACGAAAAATTTAGCGACGACACAGCACTTGAGAATAAGTCACACCTTCCCTGTGACTTATTGCCACGAAAATTGTGTGGCGAATTTGCAAGTGAGAATAAGTACGAGTATCAGCTGACTTGTGTCTTTTTCTCACGAAAAACTCGGTGACGATGTATTATAACACAGCCCTGCGGACAACAATAACGAACGACAGCAGAAAACATGTAATCCTGAAGATCGGATTCCAGATACCGTTTTTGCAACATGGCTTCAATCAAATTAAGTTAATGTGACGGACTACCAAACCTCCATGCTGACCGCACTACAACATTCAGGCAATCACTTATTAAAAAAAGTGGTACTCCATCCACTCTTTCCAAAGATCATTCAATTCGACCCGCACCAGCGCGCTATCCACTGTTCGCCCCGGTTGATATGCATGTCGTGCATGGTCTGAAGGTCGACGGATAAGCAATTTTTTTGCGGGTGGTGGAATCCAAAGCTCTTGCAACATCGAATTGTGGAGAACAATTCGAACACACAGCAAGCACCAATCTGAATGTTTAGAAAAAAAATGAGACTCGTTGTCGAAGATTTGATCATTCGGTTGGCTTGGCGTAATATTGCAATCAATTGGTCATAAGTTGTACTTCTCGTACAAACTAATGACTTTAAATTTTTTGCAACGTCTTGTCGGAGCTGATACATCGCATTTGTCACTGAGTTTCGTGTAAACAGCATTTTTCATCGTCTTGGCACCTTCCTCGGAGTCGCATTCAAAAACAAGGTTGCCGGCGAGGTTGCCGGACTTTTATTGATGCACTTATTTTATGTACATGCTAGTTGGACTTACATTACATCAAACGTTGGCTAGTGTTTGAGTTGAGTTTTGATCGTCTTTCGGTATGACAATGACGGTTGGCTTTCTTCTTTGCAAATTCTTAGAACTTGTTAACGCTGGCAAATTTACCTCTGACAATACATGTGTTGATCTGTCCACGCTTGAGAACACCTACTTGAATGCCTCTGTCTTGGGAAAGTGACTTTTGCAATCTAGCTCTGCATTTCTGATCAAATCATCTGCCTCGACTGGGCCTTCTGAATACCAATTTGTATGATGTGTGTTTGAGTAGCCAACTAGCTCCTTCACATCAAATCATTTGTTAAGTGAGACCACAACCATATCTACTCGTATACTCTCTACCGGCATTGCCTATTAATTCTTACGACTGCTAGATCCGGCTTAAAAAATGGCTTAGAATACCCGAATTAAGGATTAACCTATCTATAAGATACAATTTTTCGCTCTTCCCTTTGTTCGGCTTCTGTAGTAGTACAAGTTTCCACGCCTTCGTCATTCCTAATACGGCACCTGTACTAATTTTATATTAGGTCACCTAGGCGCAAGTTACTGGCCAAGTATGCCATCGCTACCTTGCATTTGTGCAGGTTTCCATGAAGAATGTTCAAGCTATAACCCTTGCTGACCACCATCACTATTTTTTCTTCTGTCTTTCAGATTGACCGAAAAAACTGGCAAAAAGAGTCCATCTTTATTGGACCCTTTTAAGGACCAACGCTGACCTGTCGTCCATACGGAACCTCAAACACTGACCAACGGCATAACCGCTATGTCTTGACCGACAGAGGCAAGTTTTAAACTTCTAACTCGCAATTTTCACTGGAGTACCGTGAAGAAAAATGGAAACGAGTAACTTCGCTTTCAGCACTGTGGTCAACTATAAAACTAGAGCAATTGACTACGTGAAGGCGACGTTTCGTAGTCTAAAATTGGTCAGAGTCACATAAGGACCACATCACATAGTCTTCACGTAGTCAGTGGCCGACGTCGTTTTATAATTCACCATTTTGGTATAAAAAAATGTCTCAACATAGTCGTGTTGACCACATCTACTTTGTGGACTATGTGACTTCTGGATAGTTGGTCATCAGTAGTACTACTTTTCTGGACGTGGGTTTAATTAAATCCGTTTCAGCAATTTTTAGTCATTTTTTCGTGACGAAAAAAAAATTGTTGCATTAGTCAACAAAATGTATCACAGTCATCATTACGACATTAACAATTTAACGGTTTTTCGTAATGATGAAATTGTAACAGATATTGTTCAATCTTACGCAATTCTCTTCTTTTTTCTTCCAACATTCAACTCTCAATGAAATTCTAAGAAATTATAAAAGAAATGTAGAAAAAGCACAAATTATTCTTCAAAAAGCGAAAAATTTTCCCTTTCAACGATACATTATTAAATTTATATTCATGTGTAGATATAGACAGTGTGGCTTTATATATGGTATGTTGTTGTTGTTACTGTTGAGGTATATATATGAATAAAGAAAAAAAAATGTGTGCCCGCTGTAATTACAATGTAATTCAAAATTTACCGTTTTATTTCGAGACCTGCTAACACACTTCCGCGAATGTACAAATGTAGGTAGATATAGGTAGGTACATTATACACATTTAGTTGTAATAAAAAAATGTTCAGTTCTCCATCTCTTTTAATCTTTGCAGAGTTGGATACCACTCTTTGTTCACCTATATATAAGCGTACGTATAATATACATATGCGCATACAAAGTTTTACGCGACGTGAACATGTATAAATATGCATATACATATTTGCTGTATTATGATAGAAGCATAAGCATAATGCTCAATGGAATAAAGCTAACTATACACGAAAATTTAATGAAAACGAATCTTCATGTGGTCATACGCGAGTTATTATGGACCGTTGAAACAATGTCTTAAGAAAATACTGCCGCTACTTTTATCATATTCATTCAGCACTCAAACAGATCACGAAAAAGTATGATAATTATGGTCGGATTCCCACTTCCACTTTAATTTGTGTTTATCAAGTTAATTTTTTTCGGAGTGTAGTATTCCACTAGTACTCTAATAGTTCATCTAATGCTATCACCGTTCTCAAGCTATCACAATTTTTAAAAAAATTACTCTTGTTCCAGCTGTGCGAAGTAGGTACTCCGATCGAGCCGATTTTTTTTAACAGTGTAGTACTCATCTAGTACTCCATCAGTTAGTTCATCCACTACTATCACCGTATTTGAGTTATTATAGCAAAATTTACACTTGATCATGCTGGACAAAGTACGTCGATCGAGCTGAATTTTTTTCAGAGTCTAGTACCATCCAGTGCTACAATTATTCATCTTGTACTCTACCGGTTCATCTAGTACTATCACTTTATTTAAGTTAGTTTGCAAAATTTTTCCAGTCTGAAAAAGTCTGATCTAAACGATCTGAACTTTTTTACCGAGCCTTGATCTCATCTAGTACCATTTTGTACTCTATCATTTCATCTAGTTCTACCGCCGATTCTGAGATATCATACTTTGAAACTTTCGATCAGGATCGATTAAAATAAATTTTTCACATGGCTGTTATTCTTATATGAAATTTCAAAGAAAATTCAAGTGGCTCAATTCTTGCACTACATAATGTAGAGATCTATTACTCTAGCCAAACGTCTAGTTATTAATTGTGGCGTGTTTTTTATGTATATCGGGAGTACTAGATCTCTACAGCCTTATAAATCGAGCCAATTGGATTTTCTGGATCATTCCATATAAGAATAGTAGCCATATGAAAAAATAATGTTTTTCGATCCTGATCAAAATTTTCAAAGTATGATATTTAAGAATCGGCGATAGGACTAGATGAATTGAAGATCACTGAATGTTACTAGATGAGTACAACAGTCTGCAAAAAAATCAGTTGAAACGGATTACTTGATTACCCGTCTGGGCGAAATTTAAATTTTGCAAACTATGATAACTCAAAAACGGTGATAGATTTTACTAGTTTAGTACTTCACACTTGAAAACAATTTAACTTTAGTAGTAGTACTTTGTCCGGCTGAACCAAAAGTAAAAAAAAAAGCTTTTCTTATTTTGCGTCTGTTAGGTAGGTTCTGTAAATAATATAATTTATGAACCTTATTTATATGTTGCCAACAGATTAAAGAAACAAAACTTGTATACTTTAGATTTTTATTACTTTGTACTGTATGACCGAGTCCTACGATCTTAAGTATAACTATATTGAGGATACTCCCGTTCAACCTTGTTTTTCCAGTGCGCTCATAAATTTGCTGTGTGAATAACATTACAGCAACCAACATACACACACTAGCAACAAATCCCGCAAATCTACAATAAACGTCCAGCAACATGTTTTTGCTAGCCAAAGCTAAACGAATTTCCAGTAAGTTCATATAAACTTTTCAGAAACTGTTTAGAAACATGTTTCTTATATACTAGGCTCACAATAGAAAAACATGTTAGTGTAATGATTTCTTGTACACACAGAACTTTGTAGAAACATACTGTCATGCAGAAAGAAGAGCCCATTATGTTTCTTACGTAGACGGGGCACAATAGAAAAACATTGTTTCGGTACTGTTTACATGACCATTGTAGAGTATATCTAAATTATTTTACAGGAACATGTATACATAATGTGTCCGTAATGTTTACAGAAATTTTACTGGAATCACTTAGAAACATGTTTCTTATGTTGTAGAGACATATTAAAATAACAAGTCTCTGTAATGTTCACAATGACATCACAGAATCCTTATAGAAACAAGTTTTCAGTTTTGACAAAAAAAATCTTTATAGGAACAGGTGTCCACAATGTATACAAACATTTTGCAGGAGTCATGTAGAAACATGTTTCTTATATAGGATATACACATAAGAAAAACATGTTTCTGTAATGTTTACAATGACATAACAGAAACTTTGTAGAAACAAGTTTCCTGTTTTGCCAAAATACTTTTTCATCTTAAAACATGTTTTTATGTTGAAGAGACGTAAAAGCAAGTTTCTGTAATCGTCACAATGACATGACAGAAACATTTCAGAAACAAGTTTCTCGTTTTGCCAAAATACTTTATAGGCACATGTTGTCCATATTGTGTCCAGACATTCTACAGGAATCAGACATAGAAAAAGTTTCTGATGTGGATAGGACATACTAGAAAATTTGTTTCTGTTTTGTTAACAGGAACATTGCCAAAACAAGTTTCCAGGTGTTTATGTTGAAGACACAAAAGAAAAATATATCTGTAATATTCATAACGAAATCACAGAAACATTGTAGAAACAAGTTTCTAGCTTCGACAAAATACTTTATAGGAACATGTTTCCATTAAGTTTACAAATATTTTGCAGGTATCACATAGAAACATGTTTCTTATATGGAAGCCACACGTTAAAAAAACACGTAATGCTAACAACGATATCACAGAAACGTTGTAGAAATAAGTTTCTAGTTTTGACAAAATACTTTATGGGAACACGTGTCCATAATGATTACAGATATTTTACAGGAATGACAACTAGAAAGGTTTCTTATGTAGATGTGACGTACTAGAAAAATTCGTTTCAGTAGTGTTAACAGGAACATTGCAAAAACAAGTTTTCAAATTTGCCAAATCAGCTAAAAACATGATGCTTGTGTTGAATAGACACATTAGAAAAACACGTTTCTGGAATGCTTACAACGTTTGTACAGAAACATTGTAGAAAAGGTTTCCAGTCTTACTAACATACCTTATAGGAACATGTGTCCATAATGTTTACAGAAATTTAACAAGAATAACTTATAAACATGTTTCTTATGTCGTAGAGACATATTAAAATAACAAGTTTCTGTAATCTTCACAATAACATGATAGACACATTGCAGAAACAATTTTCTAGTATTGACAAAATACTTTATAGGAACATGTTTCCAAAATGGTTACAAACGTTTTGCAGGAATGACATAGAAACATGTTTCTTATATTGCAGATACACATTAGAAAACAAGTTTCTGTCGTTGTTTACAGGAACATAGCAGAAACAAGTTTCAAGTTTTGCGAAAATACTTTATAGGAACATGTGTCCAAATTGTTTAAATACATTTTGCAAACAGGCTTCTTATGTAGAAGGGGCGTACTAGATCAACTTGTTTCTGCAATGTAAATAGGAACATTGCAGATTGCAGAAAAATTGAGATAAGTCATCAGTTGCGCACAAACTCAGTGGTGACGTGTCCAATACAAGACAGTCTTTTAGTTTAAGCTATTGTGGCGATTATTTGTCGATCGATTTTGTTTATGTACATTGACATGTTCAAATCGTTCATCTAGCCATTTTAAAAATGTTGCCAGTGGCCAAAGTGTATGTTGAATAGTTTTCAGTTTTTGAAAAGAAATACACGATCGAGATAAAATCCTTTCGATGTCAGACAAAAACCCTTCGATGACACAAACCGTCTCGTAGCTGCACAAATTTTTGCTAAATCGCAAAAGTCGCAGTCAATTTGTCGTTGAAAATGTCTTACCGCAACATATGCGGTCAATATCCAAATTGCAACCATTTTCCAGCGTATAATCGTCCATTATAGTGTCAGAGGCTAAAGACAACAGTGTTGTCAGTTTCAGATGTCGCAAGGCAGTGGCGTTCACATGATCCTGCTTGCATCATTTTAAAAATCCAGTTTCATTTGATTAATAGTTGATCATTCATTTTGCTGCCATTTTTGTTATCGTTCAATGATTTCTGTTTCTCCATCTATGACCATGGTTGGAAACTGTTTCAATTCGGCAACCTTCAATTGCAAATGAGTTTCAACAACAGCCTCCACACAATCTGGTAATGATTTCATCCCCTTATGGCCTATTATGGATTTCGGAACATTAACTAGCATCCAAATTCTCATAAGGGCCGAATGCAATCAACATATCGTCGATGTGCGAAAAAACGAATTCAAGGCCACGTTATACAACGTGTATGCGCCTATGAAAAGTTTGGGCCGTGTTTCGTCAAGACCAAATGGCATGTAAACGAGGTTGAACAGGCCAAAGGAGTACGTGTTTCAGACCAGCCGGATAAAGATGTCCGATTGAGTGAAACTTGTTGAGCAATTAGTACTAATTTAGTACTATTTAGTACCAAAGTGTACGATTTAGTACCTCAACGGTTTAGAAGTTATAGCGAAAATAAAAATTTGGTATCAGACCAGCCGGACAAAGTTTTCGATGGAGTTGAAACTTGCTGAGGATTTAGCACTCATTTAGTACTATTTAGTACCAAAGTTCTCGATTTATTACCTCAACGGTTTAGAAGTTATAGCGAAAATTAAAATTTGTTATCAGACCAGCCGGACAAAGTTGTTCGATTGAGCTAATACTTGGTGAGGATTTAGTATCTATTAAGTAATATTTAGTACCACCGTGTTCGATTTAGTACCTCAAAGGTTCCTAAGATATAGACGATGGTACTAAATACTTCTAAATAGGTACTAAGTCGTTGCAACGTTTTCGACTAAATAGTTTATTTATTAGTCGAGTTATACTAGTATGCACTTTATCCAAATTACACTACAACACATTTTAACATATTTGACCATATCTGAGGAACCTTTGAGGTAGTAGATCGACCACAGTGGTACTAAATATTACTAAATAGTTTCTAAATCTTCACCAAGTTTTAACTAAATCGGACACCTTTGTCCGGCTGGTCTCATAACAAATTTTAACTTTCGTTAAATTAAACCGTCGAGGTACTAAATCGTGCACTTTGGTACTAAATAGTACTAAATCCACAGTAAGTTTCAATTTCATCGGACAACTTTGTTTAAATTTTTGCTTTAACTTCTAAATCGTTGAGGTACTAAATCGTGCACTTTGACAATAAATAGTACTAAACGAGTACTGAATCTTCACCAAGTTTCAACTCGATCGGACAGTCTGTCCGGCTGGTCTGATACATGCAAAGACGTTGGTATTTGATGAAATGCTGGATACAAATCCTCAACCGAAAATATGCTTTGTGGTCAAGGTTGTAGTACTGCTGTTCGTCGTCGCACCTGATTTACGTGTTTTCTTTTCAGACAAACTGAATTTCCATCCGTCACGACATTTTGTCGTCTCTTCACCAAATATTCGGTTATACCAACAAAAATTCTGTTACTTTGCCGCTTCGTGACTTATTGCCGCAGGCGATTTCGTTCGTCGATTTGGCGTTGTAACTGAAACCGGTGGAAATTGAGATACGTCACTGTTAGCCATTATCTGATTTGGTTGCGCACACCTCCATAGTTTTGCCGACCCAAATCGCTAATTTGCTGACATCATTTTCATTGGACTCGGGCAAAACAACTGACTGACCCTACAATCCAATTTTCACGACTTCTAAGCACAAAACATTTTAGTCCGGAAGTTTATATCCTCAAAATAAGTGGTTCTCTCGACCTGGATAGTAAGCCGACGAAGAATAATGATAACTTCGCAGGGTTCTTGAGATAAAACATTAAAAAAATCGAAAACTCGAGGAAACTAAGTATTCTTAAGAAATTGAAAAATTCAAAACAAATTGAAATGTGGCATAGATTTAGTACCAGTTTAGTACTAACTAGTACCGGAGTACTAGATTTAGTACCTCAATAGAAAAACGTTAAAGCTAAAATTAAAAATCGGAGTCACACCAGCTGGAACACATTGTCTGATCCAGTTGAAACTTGACACGTGTTTAGTACACATTTAGTACTTATTTGTACCAAAGGGGCAGAATTAACGGAATCAGCCACAGACAACAATCTGGGTAAAAACTTGGATCGATCAGTACACGTCTTGATGCACGCATAGTCGGTACCAGATAACCAAAACTTTGTACCGGTTGGGGTGACCTTTTATGTGTAAAAAATAAAATAGTTGCCTTTAAGTCTTGAACCTTTTAGTTACTAAATCGGCTCCTCCGGTTATAAGAACATATAGAGAGGTACTGAATCTGTGCAAAAATTTGGGTCGCTCGGTGTACGAATAGTCGGGTACCAGATAGATAAAATTTTGATAAAACAGTTGCCTTTAAGTCTGAAACCTTTGAGTTACTAAATCGGCCACTCCGGTTTAAGTATGTAGAGAGGTACTAAATCTGTGCAAAAAATTGAGTTGATCGGTGCACGTTTAGTCGGGTAATAAATCATCAAACTGTGTCCCGGCTAGGGTGACAATTTTTTTATATGAAAATTATATTCCTGTCTATAAGTCAAGAACCTATGAGTTACTAAACCACTTTGGTACTAAATACATATGAGTAGGTAGCTAAATCTGTGCAAAACTGTGGGTCGATCTGTGCACGTTTAGTCAGGTAATAAAGTAATTAAATATAAGCTTATGTGCGGTTTTTAAAACTAAACTTTTTTCTGTGGCTATGGATCCG
>JANTEX010048107.1:0-10200 GCA_024741295.1 Macrocera vittata
AAATTCGCCCGTGTCGGCTAATTCATTTCGCCGTAAATCTTGTTTTCGCTTAAAATTGTTTTATAAGATTATGGAGGTTACATGGCATGCTAAGATCAATACGTTTATTGCAGTCATCAGGCGATATGAAACCATTGAAAAACTGCAGAGATAGTGTGTAAAAACGGTGTAGGGATTAACGCGAAATACCCCGAATTATGTAATAACTTTGGAAGGTGTGGTTGGTGTCGATGTTTTAATATACACTGAATTGTCATCTGATTTAAATATATAAAATGTCCTACGACTCTGAAGAAAATAGATTACCTAAAATACTGGCATAATGGGTACTTGATAAAGAAATATCATGGTCTGGGATCTGGAATGAATTGTATGGGAGACATGGTATGGATAATTGGAATGATTGGACCAAAATTGCATTCGGGGAAAACTTGAATGAGTTTTTTGAAAGAGAGGGAGAAAGAGAGTTGAATGAAGATTTGATTAGGGCTAGGGCTAAAGTTTCACACGGGTTCTTTTAAGAACTGCAATATGTAAACTGCATTTGCATTTGCTGCAAAAATTTTAAAAGAATAATATAAGGTTAATACAGTAATTGGGATAAGCTGTATGAATACTTGAGTACAGTAGTATAGGTTAGAGTGCAAAGCCTATAATAGGGCATCGTATAACAATATTTTGTCACGTGAATCAAAAGTCTTCGCAATTGTTGTTTTTTTATTTACTCAGTTTTATTTTTACGTGTGATTATGTACATTTTCCAGGTAACAAAACAAATTAGAAGGATCCGACTGATTCTCCTTCATTGGTACCGGTGGAATGTTGGCCAAATTCCATATGTTATAAAAACAATTAGTAGAGTATGATAGATAGCTAAAGAGGAGGCATAACGCCTTAAATAAGTGTGTTGATTTTTTTCCAGACTGGCCGATTTGTTGATATATAAAGCTTCAGGTGGAGACCATTTTGATGAAAAGGTATGCAATAACAAGCCAAAATGCGTAAATTGCTCAGGTGACCATGAGTCTTTCCGTAAATGCTGCCCAAAATTCCAATATGAATACGCTATTTCGAAAATAAGAACCATTGACAGAATTACATACCATGAAGCGAAACGAAAGTATCTAGTCTCCCATCCTGAAATAGATCCGGCTGACTTTTATTCGGCCAGAGTTAAAAACACACAAAGCAGTATTCGACATAGTTCACAACAACAGCCAGAAACTTCAACTTATTCAATCAACAGACCACAACAACAACAAATACCATCGACATTAAAACCAACAGAAAACACAATTTTAAATACACCTACAACTCCAAAAGAACATCAAGATAACTCAAATATACACGAAACTCAATCTTCAAGTTCATCCACACCGCACACAACTCAGAGAAACAGCGAACTAGAATACATAAATCAAAGCGAAAATGATCGAGCACCTATATCGCTAGTCGACTCCAGTGACGATAATATGGGAGACGACACCACCCCACCGAATGACGTCTTCCCTAGCAAAGCAACTGAAATAAAAATTAAACTCAAAAGGGCAGAACAATTAAAAAATCAGAGAATGAGCTGTTGGGATGATACTTCAGAACATTAATTAAACAAACAGTACACTCATTTAGCATCTACATTTACATCAATAAACAATCTAATATCAAAATGACTTTTCTTCAATGGAACATGAATGGATATCACAACAATCTAGAAGAACTACAAATAATTGTCAAAGAAAGCAGTGCGGACGTCATACTATTACAAGAAACTCATCTCAAAGAATCACAAAAACCACAACTAAAGGGGTTTACAACGTACAACAAAAATCTCCACAATCCGTTTCATGCATCAGGTGGTGTCCTTATAATGGCCAAAAACTCGATTCGCTCTTCTGAAATCCCGATAATCTCCAGTTATCAGGCTGTCGCGATTTCGTTGAACTTTGATCGAGACATTGCATTGTGCTGTATTTATCTACCAGAATCGAGAATCGACCAAACCGAAATAGAAAACATCATATCACAACTACCGCGACCTTTTTTAATAGCTGGCGATTTCAATGCACACAACGAAATATGGGGTAGTGTCCACACATGCCGAAAAGGTGTCACTGTAGCCCAGCTTATGGATCGTCACAATCTGTGCTTTTTAAACGACGGCCGGCCCACACATTTTTGTACAAGGACTGGAGGATTTTCCAGTATTGATCTAACTCTGGTTAGCTCCTCAATATCAGCAAAGTTTGCCTGGAACCCACTCGAGGATTTTCACGGCAGCGACCACTCGCCTATAGTTTTCAGATATGGTGGCTTCAGAAATAATTATCCCGATCCACCCAGGTGGAAAGAAGATAAAGCAGACTGGGCTCATTTTCAATCGTCATTAAATCTATCTGGAATAATTGAGATTGCTGATGTAAACGCCATGACAAGCGAGCTTACCGATCGCATCTATCAAGAGCACTTCAATCGATCCCCCGCACAAATTCAAGCAAGGCTCCCAAGAAAGTGCCGTGGTGGAGTTCTACGGTTGCAATGGCAATTAGCGAAAGAAAGAAAGCTCTCCGTGTCTTCAAGCGAAATCCTTCTACTGACAATCTAATCGCATTCAAAAAGCATCGAGCGATAGCCAGGCGTACTGTTAGAGCAGCAAAACAGGAGTCATGGCAAAATTACACAAGCAGCATTGGGTCTCAAACGTCGAGTAAGGAGCTGTGGTCTAAGATAAGAAGAGTGACAGGTCAGTACAAAAGTAATGCTATCACCAGTTTCACAGTACCCCCTCAAAGACCACTTAGTGATATCAGAGCCATCGCGAATGCTATAGCAGATCAATTCTACACAAATTCAAGTACCGCCTCATACTCGCCAAGCTTCCAAGGACTAAAACGCCGGACAGAACGAGCCGTATTTACGATTCCAGAAATGGATTCGCCAATAAACTCTGACTTCCTAATGTTGGAACTAAACATGGCGTTATCCACCTGCAAGGGAAAATCTTCAGGTCCAGATGATATAACGTACGGCATGATCAGAAAAATAGAAATGAGCAACCGACTGCACTTGTTACATATCTACAACAAGCTTTGGGCCCAAAGAGAATTCCCGTCCAATTGGAATAAAAGCGTAGTGGTACCAATACCTAAGCAGGGAAGCAATGACTTTCGGCCTATATCATTAACAAACTGTCTAAGCAAAGTTATGGAAAAAATGGTCAGCAAAAGGCTTCTATGGTACTTCCAGAAAAACAACTGCATATCGTCGTATCAGGCTTTCTGATAGGCAGATCAACATTGGATAACATCCTCTTCTTACAAAACGATATTCTGTGTGCTATGTCTTCTTTGATTTAAGAAAGGCGTATGAACGTGTATGGCGCCACCAAACAATCAACCAGCTAAAAGTGTGGGGAGTCGGTGGAAATATGCTGCATTTTATACTGAACTTCCTGAGAGAAAGAAGGTTTTGTGTTCGGAACGGTAACTCTTTGTCTGAAGAACGAATACAAGAAAACGGTCTACCAACGGGCTCAGTACTAAGCGTCCCTCTATTCTTGGCCAGTATAAATAAATTTGCAGAAGTAATAGCGAGAGGCAATTCTGTTAAATTTCTGATGTATGCTGACGACATCGCTATCTACATATCTGGTGATAACATTCGACACATTACCGGAATCCTTCAAAATAAGATCAATGAAATGAACACGTGGTCTATGAAAAACGGTTTTGAGTTCTCCGAATCAAAATCGAAAACTGTTCATTTTTGTCGGCGCTATAAGTGTACAAAACTTCCTCTCAAATTGGGTGCATCAGTGATTGAAGATCTCCCAGAATATCGATTTCTGGGGCTAATAATGGACAAGCGGCTAAATTGGTCTTCACATACCAAACAACTTAAGCAGCGGTGCTTTAAAAACACAAACATTATAAAGTGCCTGGCAAATACCTCGTGGGGTGCTGATCGTAAGGCACTGCTTAAAGTTTACAAATCGCTGATCCAGAGCAGACTTGACTATGGCTGTCAGGCATACGGCAATGCATCGGAAACAGTTATGCGAAACCTCGAACCCGCTAAAAATCTAGCAGTCAGATTGGCTATAGGTGCACACCGCACAAGCCCCATTAACAGCATAATGGCCGAAGCCGGCATCCCTAGCTTAAAGCAGAGAAATGAAGTACTTTGTGTTAAAACATTTATTAAAATTAATTCATTGCAGGGTTCGCCCTTGCAAGAAACAATCAACCACAACGCAGCCCAAATGGTAAGGCAAATTCGGCTACCGAAAACTTTGACAATGCAGTAAAAATTCTTTGAAAACAAGGAAACGGAGAAAATTGTCACCATTTGTTTTACACTTAATGTGATTTAATTTGTAATATGTATAGACTATAGAGTATAGAGTGTAGCGCAGAGGACAACTTATGTACACCAAAAGATATTGTATAATCTAATATGTATATGTGTACGTACTTTCATATATAGGAGTTGACTGCTTGTGTGACGCGTCGAGTATACCTAGGTAGGACATAAATAGTGGAACGATAAGGATAACTTATATGTAACGTATAAATTCCCATAAAGTACAACCGGGGGTAGCTTCGTGATGGTATGCTTTGGGAAAACTGTGCGCGCTGCATAGCAAGAACGACATGGCATACACACATACATACAGTTAAACAAAAAAATTGTTGGACGACAAACATTTTCCAGCATGAAAAACAATAAGTATTGAGATATATGTATTTCTTGCTATATCGCTTACACAAAATATATTTATATATGTTGTCTGTGCGATGATAGGTAAAAGTGTATAACGTTGAGAGCCCGGTAGACGTTTTTATTGTTTGTTTCCAACAATGTCTCAGGGCAAATGTGAAACCAAAATTCATGCATGAAACGGATTATATATGTTAACACTTTGGGGTAATGTGTGACATGTATATTGTTTATATAGGTTCAGAAGGTACACATAGGAATATAAACAGTCTTTCTAAACAATCTTTTTTTGATGTGTTTTTGAAAAATTTAGTGATGACCGAGCAAATTTCGAAACCAATTTAACTCATTTCAAATTTTAATAAAAACTTTAATTGGATGATGCATAACAAAAACTTATTTTTGTAATGACATCAAATTACCACCACGTTGATAACATAAATTCTATAATAATTTATTGTATACGATCATAAACAACCTTATATCATGTGAAATCTACTCCGTGACTTCTTTCAAAAAATTACTAGAATAAAGTCGTTTTTAATTTCGTTTCTAATTTATTTATGTATACATAACATATTTTTTATGCCAAAAGTCTGATTGATAATAATATGAACAACATAAATTTTAATGAACTAAAGTTAAGCTAATTAATTAAGTAAATAATACCTCTACTAAGATAAACTTCTAAATTTTTATTGATTTGAAAATAAAAATATTTATACTTGGACTTGATTATTTTCGAGGTAAGAAATATCACGTTCTATACTAACTAATGTTTTATTGTTTTTAAGGTTATGAACCACCTTGATTTTTCTAATGATTTCTCACGAATACATTTTATAAAATACATTACGAACAATATTCCAAAACGATCGTCTTGAATTAATATTAATTTTAACATATTTTTTATTTTGTCAACAATTTAGTTTCTTAGCTTTAGTCTTAAATAATTGTCTTTGTCTACCTATATCAAAATGTTGAAATCAATTATTTTAGCAAACTTTTTAGTATACGAAACTAACATTTAATTTTTTTTTTTGAAATATTTAATGAATTTTTAGTGTTTTTTTTTGTTGTTGAATAAAACCAAAACCGAATATCGTTGAGAAATCTCTTGATCTACGAGATTAAAATTATCGTAAGTGTGTTGAACAATTACAATGTTTGGATATAATTTATTTCATTTTATTGATTTTATTGCAACTATCTCGAATAAAGATTATTCAGTCTCTCCTCTGTTGTCGATGACAGTTGGTAAAGGTTGGCTTGTAAAGAATACCGACGAAAATCAATGTTCTACAGAAGTCAAGCTTTATATAATAAAACAATTTGTTCAAAAATTTTCAATTTAAACAAACAAATAAATTGTTATCATTATAAATTACAAAACCATTTAACTTAAATTATATAATACATACAACTATTTAAAAAAAGTAAAATACATATATTCTCGCATATACTTCAATTTTTAACAGGCAAACAATATTTTAAACACCAAACATAATTAATTTTCAGTAAAATTAAAAATAAAATAAAGGGATTTATTAAATAGAAATCATTATTTAAATCATTACGTTCTAATTTTAATTTGCTTTGGATTTGATTAAAAATGTTTTTTAAAAAAACAAAAAAATAATCTGATTTTATATTAGTCAAAACAATAGTCGACAAGGTTAGTGTTTTGCCGATGGAAATAGCACCTAAAAATATTTTAAACCAAACGTAAACGTAACAGTTTTGCCAGGAAAAGAAAATAAAATTATAAAAGATAAATCCAAGAAATTCATTTTGTCGGTGAAATAAGTTAACTAAAATATAAATATAAAAATTAATGAAAAATAAAATTAAGTCGGTTAAAACGAGATGCAAAATTATTACATGGTGGCATGATAGAAAAAGAATTAAAACTTTGACATTTTGACAAATAACTAAAATCAATATAAAAAATACAAAATTTATTTTATCCATAATCATGCCGATAGCTGTCATAAAAACAATTTGTAATGCCGACTTTGTTGGAGTTTTTTGTTCAGTGCACGCGCAAGTGGATATGATAAAACACTTTATTGTTATCTATATTTATTTTTATTATTTACGATTTAATTAAAATAAGAGTCTCAAATTTAATTGTTCCAAAATTTTTAAAAAATTGAAAACTTCACGTTATACGTCGAGTTTAGATATTTTACTTAAAACAACTGAAACCATTTTACTCGCTGCAAAAGTATTTTATCGTTTCCAAGAAAATTTCCTTTTTGTACGATATTTATACGAAGCCAATATAGATAGCAATTTTTACATATAATATTTACTCAAACTCTGTTTCTTTTGTCAGTCTTTCAACAATATTGTTTCTAAAATATACATCGAACAATTTATTTAAGTCATCTTTTTGCTTGATTGATTGCGAAATCTGTACACTTTTTTTTTTATTCCTACAATCTGCACAAAACTGTATGTATACTCTGTATTCGCCTCCACCATAATTTTTTGTGTCTCTTTTCCTTACATGAAAAATCAAATTTGAGTGTAATCACCGCTTTCTTTCCCACTTATTATAATCATAGCAATACATATATTGTATCATTATAAAAAAGGCAACCCATAAGTATATATATAGGTAAGGTTTACTGTGCCCTATTTGCTCAATAAAAATGAACGAATAAATAAGCAAAAAATTTAATATATGCGTAAAAGAAAACAAAGAAAAACTCTGTTTAAGAAATTCAAGAGAGGAAAAAATTGAAATTATTGAAAAATGTCCTATGGCTTAGTATATGTACGTATATATAAGCTTCACAGCGTAGTGCTGAGTTTTTAAACCATTAGACAAAACTCAAAGGGATTACTTGGAAGGTGTTGTTACAAGTTTTCGATTGAACAATTGCTGAACAAATTTTAATTTTATATGTAGCTGGTGTACTTAAATTAAGATTCTGAAAGAACATGCAACTTAAATAGTCTGCAAAACGTCTTTGCTAAGACCACATATTAATTATGCAGCATTTGGCAATGATTTAGATGATTTGCTATAATAACTTTTCCATTAGTAGGGTAGCTATAAACATTCTCGTGGACCACAAATTAAAAAAAGCGAAGAAAATTGTTTTATCTCGACATAGTAATCTTCGTTTCAAATTACCTCAATTTCTAGGATAGGTCTGTGTGTGTTGCATCCAATAGACACTGTACACAGCTTCATATAACACCTTTGGTAACACCTCTGTATTATTATGGTAATTTAACATCTCCTACTCGACATTATTCAATTTATTATTTTGAACTGTAACACAGAGAGGGTTACCACTTACTCAAATTCTATTTGACATTTTTCGAAAAATTCTCAACGATATGTGTAAAAGTATTCGTTTGGGCAAAATCTGGTATGTTAGTAAATACCCGTTCTTGCCAGAAAACAGTGCCTAAGCATTATATAATGGGATTTTGTGTCTCAAAATGTTCCAATCTATAAATTTCAGTAACCTGTACACCTGCATTCAAGTTAAAATAATATATAGTAAAAAGTGATAAGTAAATCCCTGAAACACTAGACAGAGACACGACATACAATGTGGACAACAATAATTTTATACTATGCAATCCAGCACGTTATATAGTAGACATATTACATACTAAATATGTATATGTGTATGTATATGGTTGATGTTCTATGTTTTCTGTCATGAAAACATTTCAGTCCCAGTCCTCTTTTGTGGTACACAATTTACAAAAAATTAACATAAATTTTGGTATATAAATTTTAACAAATCAACGAGTTGTGCTCTGTTAAATTAAATAATTTTCTCGTGTTTTTTTTTCCATTAAATTTTCACCTGGGATTACAAAATTTGCATGAGGACGATTTTTCAAAGATTACACAATTTATTTGTCACACCAAAAATTGCCAGGTAGTATAGAAATCATTAATATCTGAAATATATATTCTTTTGGTATAATACATCCATTTGAAATTAAACTAAAGTTTTGTTCAATACCCACATTCCACGGGGAAATCAATATCAACTTAAAATGTGTATAAATATATACGCCGAAACGGTTTATTTAATACCTTTCGTGAACCTCTGTAATTGATGGATTCCGTAACGAATACACATGAATTTCAAAAAATGTATACATCATAAGAAAAAATTCCAAGTTTTAAGTTTGTAAAAATATTTGGATTAATATTCGTCCTAAATTCTTGGCATAGGCAAATTTTCTTTTTTTATTATTCTATTAAAAAATAATTAAGAATAAACTAATTCGATTTAAAATTAAATCTTAAAGAAATAGCATATAAAATAAATTAAAAAAAAATAAATAAAAAGAGAGTGATATGAAATGTATGATATGTTCAAAAAACCAAAATCGTCCATTATAAAATAACAATATTTTAAGAAAATTCAAATCTGAAACATCTTATATTTTTAAGAGAATTATATGTGGAATCAATCGTGTGCTACACTGTTTACCAAACTATCCTTTAAACTGGAAGTAATTACATAGAACCATGTATATATAGACATAAAAGCCAATTGAAAGAAAAATTTGAGAAATCAATAACCAATTTTCCTTTATAGAATATAAAATAGTGAAGGCTATGTAAGCATGTATAATATATGTATATATGTACATTGTACATAAATGGAAGTGATTCAACGCGAAATTCTGCCTCTACTCGACGGGAAAAAAAGTAGATAGAAAAATTGTTTCTTTTGTGCTAAAGTGTTTCACAAAACTGGTATTTATATAGCACGAACTAAACAGGAAAGACATATTTTCAATCCACATTACGTATAAGTATTTTGTATAGATTGTACTTGATTGTACTTTAACTTACATATACTATATAGTTGCATAATACATGGCAATTTTTGTTGTCTGCTGCTAGACTAAAGCATAGACACATCGCTGCATTTTGGTTTATATTTTTTGCAGTTTAAATTTATTGCATCTGGCTTCTTATGCAATTGACAGAGTCGCGAACATCCAAAAATGATATATGCTGACTTATACATACATAAATTAATTGCTGTCAAATTATGTGTGATGGTTTTGAATTGATTTTCTTCGGACGTTTCACACAGATTTTCTAAAATAATTATCTTCGCAATGAAGCTTTCTTTGGGTTTTTTTTTCATAATTCTTTAAGAGGAAAATTTCCTCCTCAGATGAAATCTATACATTGGAACATATTTTAAATTATAGGTTTTCTTTTTAAAGCCACATTTATTAGTTTATGTCCAATACACAGAGAGAAAAAATGCTATCAAATTGACAAGAAACGCTGTCGAATTGACAACTAACTGCTCTATTTCTCAACCAATAGCATGTGTTGTCAAATTGACAACATTTAAAATTGTAAAATTGACAACAAAGTTGTTGGAAACATTTTTAATGTTAGTGTTGTATTATCAACATCATTTGTTGTCATTTTGACAACTTATGATATCAATTATACCAAACCATTTTCTGCGCACA
>JANTEX010048329.1:0-10196 GCA_024741295.1 Macrocera vittata
CATTGAATGCAGTCATAATACTATTGATTGGCGCAAACCTTCCGTAATTTGTCCGGTGGAACTCTGTACGAAAAAATCTTTTCCGATAATTTTCGGCTTACTATCGAAATTTTAGGATCACTTCCGGTGTTTTTGTGTGAATTTCAGCTTTTTGGGTCACTTTTAGTCTTGCCCATATTTTTGGGTTGCTTCCGATATTTTATTCTTGCTTCCGGAATTTTCAGTTAGTTCCTATAATTTCACTTCCGATAATTTTCGGCTTATTTTCGCTAATTTTCGGGCCACTCTTGGAATTTTTATTGGGTTGTTTTCCGATATATTATTGTTGCTTCCGAAATTTTTGGTTAGTTCCTATAATTTCACTTCCGATAATTTTCGGTTTATTTCCGCTAATTTTCGGGCCACTCTCGAAATTTGTTGAATCGATTCTGGTGTTGGTGTTAGAATAACTTCCGGTATTTGTGGGTCAATTTTAGTACTTTTGGTCACTTACAATATTTTTGTATAATTTTCGACTGCCCGTAACTTCCGGCTTAGTTCCGATGTTTTTGGGTAATTTTCAGAAATTTTTAGGTCCTTTTCGGCATTTTTGAATAGTTTTCGATACTTTCGGGTCACTTTCTATATTTTTGAGTCACTTCCGATATTTTCGGATTACTTCTGTTTTTTTGGGTAACTTTGGTAAGTTTTAGGATCACTATCGTAATTTTAGAAACATTTTCGGATTTTTGGTTGACTGCCCGTAGATTTCGGCTCACTTCTAGTAATTTTCGGTCTATTTCGGCAATGAATCTATATTCTTTGACCTGAGGTGATTTTTATATTCACTTTTCTTAACTCGAACACTATCCCAGTATACAGTTTATCCTAAGCGTAGTTTTCCTAACTTCCTTTCTAATCCTTGATAGATCATTATTCCACCTTGCTGATCTGTTAAGTCCACTAAAGTTTCTAACAGAACAGGCCCTTTGGTACGAGGTCTGAAGTGATATCGCTATGTTGTTTCTTGAACTAAGCCTCGTTTATCCTGCTTGTCAAGTTCGGTTACGGACAACTCCTTTTCAGTCTTAATTGGGTTTCTGAAGGTGGTGGTCTGAGTTCTGCATTGAAGTTTGAAGATTATCCTTCTGTGGTCAGACAGGAGGGTGTCTGATAAGGTCACCATACCTTATCAGACACCCTCCTGTCATTTATTAGATTGCGTGCACAAAGTATAATGTCTATAACTTCCAACTGGTTGGAAGGTCACAAACGGATATGATGATATATGTCTTCGTGTCTACGACCTCTAGTACAAAGACCTCAAGAAACGTTAACAACTTTTCCGCCCTTATATAAACCTTAAACAACAAAATGCGACGTGTGGTCTTCTATATCCCTGGCGGGCTTGAGATGCTTTCCTCCAGAAAATACTTCGAAAAACGTTCCTGGCATTTGGTCTCATGAGATCATTCGAATCAGGGAAGCTGTTTATTGTCTTGCTTAGTTTACATACTTTACTTTACTTTGTCGGGCACTACAGCCGAGAACCGGCTTTGGCCTTTCGCGAAAGACTCATCCAACGGTCCCTACTCACCGCCAACGACCGCCAGTTTTGAACCCGAACCACACTCAAATCCTTGGTTATACCATCTTTCCATCTGCACTGAAGTCTTCCTCTACTCCGCGTTCCTTCCGGATTTGTCACGAACAACCTCTTTGGTACACGGCAGTCTCCCATCTATTATCTTTAATGAAACTAATTGTGTCTTGTTCTTGGTGGGATGCCACAATGTACATTGTTTTGCTTTCGTTTATCTTCAATCCTAGAGGTGCAGCTTTAATTTTCAACGCCACTTTTCCCCGTCTGTTACCACACCACCATTTTTCGTTCTGTGCAATAGAGGTTGTTAGTTGAACCCATTCTTTATGTGTCGTGTGTGTCGGTACATCAGTCTTGTGTTTCTTTCGTTGATCGCTGTGTCAATCTCACGTATCGCTCTTTCCTCCGCCTCACTTTTCTTGATCTGAAATAGTTTCCATTGAATTTTCCGCTTGTTGCTGTAATCCTTGTTATTGGCTTAAGTTGCTCGCTGTAGGTGTTTGTCGCAAGCTGCGTTCTAGGCATTATTCGCTGCTTTACACTGATCATCAAACAAAACATTCCCGTTTACGCCAGTCTTTTTTTCCACTTACTCTTCTGCAATACATTCTGTCGTATTTGATTCCACTTGTCGTTCACTGATAGTCTCTCCATTTCCATATAATTCGTTTATATACGTTGCTCCAGTTGATTCACATAGCGCGGCTCTGTCTCCTCGTTGTGCAGCTTTTCAACGTAAAACTTTCTCGTAGGTGATACATAGCTGTCCCGAACACTAATCCGGTGTCTGAGCTTCGCTCTTACGAGTGGTAGTGGTACAATTCCCAAGCACAATATTAATGTAACGGGCGGGCTTTGCAGTATATATCCGCTAGTTTGTCGATAAACTGATCTTTCTCTTCATTTTCCTTCTACTCTGTTGGTGCGTGGACGTTAATAAAAGTGTTGTTAATTTTTCCTTTAGAGTGCATAGGCGTTTGTTAATTGGATTAATGTCAATAACCACCTACATGGCCTTACGCACTACGATGAAACCCGTTCCGAAGGAGCCTGTTTAGTCCACTATAGTAGAACTTACAGTCGCTGCTAGTCATTACATTCGTCGGGGGCCAATGCGTCTCTCGGACTGCTGTTCATTTTCACCAGTTTTAGTGCGTCGGATACCATCCTCAATCCTCCTATTCGCAGAAGTGTCCTTACGTTCCATGATGCCAATTTTAAATCGTTGTCCTTGGTTCGTTGCTTATGTCGTAGCCGTTATTCCTGACCAATCCGAGGCTCCATCTTTGGTTTCATAACAATTTTGTTTTTTCTAGAGATCTGGTTGTTAGCCATATGCTCCAACCTACTGGAATATTAGTGAACTCGTAGGCCATTTAACAGAGTTGGGTATGTTTTAGCTGTGGTTTATTAAAGGCGTCTTGCTTAGTACGCAGCCCATAACTAGCTCTGACCAATTTGCCTAGCGACTTGTCATCAGTGCTGGTCGTTTTCTTCACAATATTTTCGTGAACTTATGCTAATCAGAAAGATCCACCATCCATCGGTCACTGTGTTTGCGATATATGATTAAAGGACGACGTTACCGACTTCGATCTTGATGCCTGTTTGGCATTTTAATTATCAACCTCATATCGTTCTTCTATCTCTTCGGCTTTCTAATTCTGGTAACGGTCCTATACAGATCAAACGGCTAAAGATATCTTCATGAAACTTTCACAAAATATGTATGGCTAAGAGTTGTCGAGCTGATTAGAATTCGGGCATGGTCGGACAAAAGGGGGATGGGGCCCCCGAACCCCTATATGGGAAAAACGAGGATCTGTTAGAAAAACTTTTTAAAAAAAAAATATGTCTTTCAAGTTTTTTGACAAATCGGACATAGGGGAGTGTTGGCTCCTGAACACCCTTATGGGGAAAAACTGGTTTTTGTTAGAAAAACCTTTTTTGTTTATTTTGATTCAATTCGCCTCAAAACTTTATAAGTAGTGGCGAGCCCTAAAAAAATTGACCACTGCAAATTTTCACATTGGGTTAAAAATCGTTATCTAGGTTTGTTTTGAGCTTTTGAGTTGTGAAAACTATGTAGAAGATTCATGGATGCAGGATGCTTTAGCGCAACCTTTTTTCAAATGTTTCGATCAATTTTTCAGAGTAAGTCGAATAAATTTGGAGGCTCTAAAATAACTGCCAAAAAATTCGTTGTGGTCCAGAATGTCGGTTTGAATTTCTATAAAAAATGTTTCTTAAGTACATTCCAATAAATTCTTACAAACATTTAACGAAAATCACTCTTGTATATTTATATTTTAATCATATATTAACTTATTTGATTGTCCTTAATGTCAAATGCATGTATAATACAATTTTGCTCTTTTATATCGGGCCGAACACTTAACAACTTCTGTGGTTTTATATACTTTCGTATGCACGGCGCCAATAGCAACGGATCCAGATCGCTAGGTTTTTGTGCGCCAAATGCAAAACTTGCCACTGTACTCACAATTATTGTAATGCTTGCACCAACTACACAATAGAATAGATAGGACATGTGGTGAAGTGCAAAACTGGAACTGCAAAATGATTGAATGCTCTATAATTGCCCAAACTATACGGATATAGACAAATCAAAATGCGTTACCTTGTTTCATCGATCGTTTTGGTTATAGTTATTGTTGCATTTGAAATAAATTCATAATTGCAACCATCGACATAAAGAGGTTTTTGCGGAAAAGTTAAAACACCACTGGCTATATCCGATTGGGCTCGTATGCATATCCACACCATTGTGATTATGCCCGAAATGCAACCAAATAGGGCTCCCTGGTTTAACGTTCACAAGTTATGTACAAAAAAAGCAACAACAACAACCAAAAGAAACTACCTTTGATGTAACCCACGGCATTAAAACTCCCATCGTGAAAATACCCAATATCGGCCCACTAGATATACCGCTCATGCTCATGCTGAGCTGCAGTACAGATCCTAAGTGTTCGACCACGAAAACCAGTGCAACCGATATAATTCCAATAACAAGCACAACACCTCGCATAAAGTATCCGGTTTCAGTTTCGCTAAGTGGTCGATTCGCATACGGTTTAAGGAAGTCTTCAAGAAAAACGGCTGCAATCGAATTCAGAGCAGTTGACAATGAACTTAGAGCAGCGCTAAATATTCCGGCCACAAATAATCCCGGTAGTCCCGGCATACCGCCAAGTACGTCCATTACCAATAGCGGAAGTAGTTGATCTTTGGCTTTGATGAGCTTCGTGTATTTTGTGAATTATGCCACGTAAATTTCGATTAAAAATAAGGAGAAACAATTAGATTGTACCTTTGTTGTTAAAGGATCACAATCGTGATATGTCGCATAAATCAGTAGTCCATTATACGAACAGATAAATAGCAAAATTGTCACCAAAACGACAAATGTCCACATTGCACGTTTAGCATCACGTAATGTCGGCAAAGCCATATATCGTTGCATCATATGTTGACTTAACGTGCTCGATGATATCCAATATATAAATCCTCCGACTGTTATTGAAAACAATGAATGCCTTACGGTTGGATCCATCGTGAATTCGGGCAATTCTATTCGACTGCTGTTTAGATTTCGTTCCCATACTACGGCCAATCCACCAACATTGATCGTACCCAAAACGATTGTCATAATTATCGAACCATACATTATGAAACCCTGTATGACATCTGTCCAAACAACAGCTTTTATGCCACCCTATAGTGCATTGTGGTCGGTGTAACAAATCGTTTCGGAAAATAGGATACTAAATGTTATGGTTAACTTACCAATAGTGTGTAGAATATGCAAATTATGCATACTGCTGGCGTTATAATGTGAATGTTAATGCCAGTTACTGTGTAGACATTTTTTTTTAAAAAGAAATTTATTAATTGAGTTTATTGTAACCATAAAATGATAACACCTATAATAATAACTGACCTTGATTGAATGCCAAAGCCGGTACGTATATTACAATGGGCATCCATATAAGCTATTATTAACAATTTTACATTATCTATTAAACAATACTCTAAAAATAACAATTCATAAAAGATACTCACCGTTGATAATGTAAATAAAATTGATCCCAACAATCTTATTCGCCTGTCGTATCTTAATTCCAAATACTATAATAAAATATTTACTTTGTGTCTATAAACTTAATTTATCTCGCACATTTATTTTTAGGCAATGAAATGAAATTACTTCGTAAATTGATGTTAATTGTAGATCATGAAATACAGGCAAGTAAATGTTGGCAATTACAAAACCTGCCACAAATGACACCAGTAGAAAATACATGTATTGGACGCCGTATAAGTAAATTTCTGTTGAACTTCCAAGTAAAGAGATGCCGGAAATCCAACTGTTGGCCAAAAAAAAAGAAAAGGTTTAGAGACAGATGGTACGAAATAGACAAATAAAATTTAATATAGTTTGTCTATCGGTAAAGTAAGATAAGTTGATCAGTCCTAATGTAAATAATTGTACTATATTACCTATCGCTTATATGAAACAATTTAATCTCCGTTAAATCTAGAAAAACAAAAATCGTACAATAAAAACGAATATTGTGGACTTTTAAACAAAAGTAGAAAACCTTCTGAACAAAATAATTATAAAACAAATATGCTTATCAAATTGACTTCAACGTGGATCGACAACTTAAAATGTTACTTTTACAGCTGCCGTTTCCGCACTCATTTGCTGACCAAATGTTTCTTTGCCACGACATATGGCACTTCATTCTTCTATTCGGTTTGTGATTTCTTATACAATTTCTTGATGTGCCGCATTTTCTCCTGTGCACTCGAATCTGCGTTCTCCAGTATGATTCCGCCCTTCTTCTTTGCCTTTTAAAATCGTTTCATGGCACGACGTTTCTTTCGTGCCTTTGCCTCCATTACCTATTTGATCGGCCGCACATTCAACTCTTCCAATTTACCGCGATACTAGTCCACCAATTATTTTGACTGCGGCTGCACCTTGCATATGCGACAATTTATCTCGTACAAACCAATCGGGCAAATTTTCATCGTTAAACGTATACCGATTTCGAAGCATTCAAATCTCGTTTTGTTTTTCGGCTCTGTGCCATCATTGAACCCATAATGTGAACTCTTATGCGGAAAATTTAACTTTCATCAATGGCTGTTGTTTTTCTGTTACCACTTCGAATTCACCCTGTGGCTCATTGACTTTTGTTACTGTTATATGCTTGTCCAGTTGTATTGACCACCGACTTATCACGCAACACTTTCACAACCTTTTCCTTGTACTGATCCGTAATTTGTCCAAATCGAAATCTTCGTCCATATCGACGGTGGCATCGATATTCAACTTTTTTAGTTTTGCCATCTTTGCTCTGCGTCGGGATGGGGGGGATATAGTGATCATTAGATGTGTCGCCAATGCTCATCATACCATATGGTGAAGTAGTGATGTTAATCAAAGAGGTGATGCACTTCTTGAGTTCCTATCTTCAGTAGATCTTGAGGTTGCAAACATAGGTTGAGAACCCACTTTTATCACTGCTTCTCATAGGGAGGTCCTTCACCCTAGTCCCAACCAAAGTTGGTAGGTGGATTACGGACTGGTATGTTTCGCGGGATGCCTCACTTTCCGACCACTGTTACATACGTTTCAAAGTGTCGGAAATGGCTGCATCCAGCTACTGCAACATAGATTCGATAAGAACGAACTAGGAAATGTATAGAAATGTTCTGTGTAGTAGTGTTGTGTGTCTTGACACTTCAAGTCTGATAACTATTTCTCGTATTGAAGTCTTGGCCGAGGGTGTAAGAGATGTTATCACGTCGTACGAGTTGGCCTGTTGGCCTTAACGTTGCGCGACGCAAGTTCGGCGCCCCGTGCTGGAACGATGGACTGAACAGGTTACGGACTAGGGCCTGGAGGGCATGGAATACAGCCAGACAACACAACGACGATACTCGCTGGATGGAATATAAATCTGTACAGCGAGATTTCTAGCTGTTGGCTCGTCGAAACGTTGGATTCTTTTGAAAGATTCTGTGAAGAAGTTGAATGGTCTAGAGAAGTCGCTAGACTGCATAAGATATTTGCTGAGGAAAAAGGCTCCAGCGATGGTAGCATCAGAATGGCTTTGGTGGATGGTAGCTTTTCTATGTGCGCTGAACAAACGGCTCAGGCGCTAGAGAAAGCACATGTTCAAGGATTTGATGGGTGTGACCTAGATGTTGAGGTTGATGATAGTTGGAACGCTCCGAATTGGGATTCAGGCCAATGAGGTTGTCGATTCGGTTAAGCTTGAGTGGGCAGTTAAATCATTTTCAAGATTCAATTGTTCGGGTCCTGATGGCATTTTTCTATTACAGGAGCTGCTGCGATCCTAAGTGAGACTATGGTACATCTCCTACGTGCTTCGCTGGTGATGGGATATGTTGTAATCTCCAGAGTCACTTTTGTACCGAAATCAGGCCGCTCGATTGATTCCTTAGGACTTCAGGCCGATCTGCTTGAGATACTTTATCTCAAAGACTCTTGAGCGACTGGTTGATAGGTAGATTAGAGAAGGTCTAACTGGTGGAAATGCCCTAAATAGGCATCAACAATTCTGGTCTGGGCGATCAACTGATTCTGCATTACATTCCTTGGTATGCGAGATTGAAGGAGCGTTTGTGGTTAAGGAGAGTGCGATTGGTGCCTTCCTTGATATTGAGGGTGCATTTGATAACACGTCCCTGAAAACAATCTGTTATGCTGCCAGAGAGCATAAATCCAAGTTTTGCACACTCTCTCGCTGCTGTGCTCGGCTTGCGGCGAATTTTTGCCAGGATAAGTGGCACTGATAGGACAATGTTCTCAGGGAGGAGTCCTGTCTACACTTCTGTGGTGTCTTGTGATTGATGGTCTGTTAGAGAGACTAAATATGGTCAAGCCTATGCTGATGCTCTCGCTATAGTGATCAGCGGCATATGTGAGAACACGGTTGGAAAGCTGATCTCGAGGGCACTAGCGATCGCTGATCGGTGGTGCGTGAAGAACGGCCTTTCTGTAATCCCGGCAAAACAGAAGTTGTTTGTTCTCAAACAGAAGTAGTTAGCCCAGAATGACACCAGTTGTGAACGAATGAATGGAGGACGTTTAGAGCTGTCCAAAACTGTCAAGCGTATAGAAGTCATTCTTAATAGGAAGCTCAGTTGAAAAGATCATCTACTCTGCGCCATAAAAAAGTGTCCGAACGTTCTTTTTTTCATGTCGGAAAGTTATACAAAGGACATGGCGTCTCACCCCGAGGGTCTGTTTTTGTATCTATCAGCTGGTAGTGAGATCTGTATGAACATATGGAGCTGTAGTTTGGTGGACACATACTGAAGTGGCCACATCAAAGAATCAGCTCACACGGATGCAGCGCCTTGCCTGTCTGATCAAAACAGGTGCAATGCAAACTATACCAACCGCTGCTTTGCAAGTTGTTTTGTATATATTGCCAATGGATATACAGGTCAAGCAGGCTGCTCTGTGGTCAGCTATTAGACTGACTCTCAATGGTACTTGTGAAGGTCTTTCCAAACACTCGGCTATCCTGAATCTTCTGCCTGATGTGCCCGATAGACTAAACGAAGTCGATCTAGTCTGCCGAACGATGCATTTTGATCATCGTTTCGCAGTTAGGATTCCAGTTAGGAAGGAATCGGCTGACTTAAACGTTTTATTGGCATCTAGTGGAACGTTGGAGTACTAGATTGATGGATTTAGACTTGATGGCATGTATAGTCGAACGTAGAATCATTTAGGGACCGGCCGCCAAACGAAGAAGTTCTGGGCCAAGTATACCTACTAGGTCTTGGAAGGCATGGAAAGAAGGCAGCTAATGGTGCTGATTGGTTATGACGGAACACTGCCTATTGCAAAATCATCATAGGATCATGAGTGTAGGTAGAGGATTGCGACGTATGTATAAACTTTGGTATTGAGGAGGAAACTTCATTTCGTATTCAGTATTTATAGACGGACAAACTATGCTGATGTACTACACTGTCTATTCAACAGTTAACAAAAGACTTATAACCGCACAGAAATTGGCATATATAACTAACTCATATCTTTACAAAATTTAATCAAATTTTAGACCCAAAGTTCTTCTGGAAGTATGCGATATCAAAACGTGCTATTTCTTCGGTATTCTCACAATTGCGAGACTATAGCAATACCGCTACGAATGTCAGCGAAATTTGTTAGCTTTGAGGATTATAATGGAGATTTTGATCTCGGTACAGTTTCCGGGGACATTGAGATTGGTTGTTTTTAAGACTTGATGCCGATCAAAGTTTAAGGGCTTAAAATACAATGTTAATAAAGGTAACGTAACCGATGCAGATGGAAAATTCGAAACCAACCCACCCGTGGTAAAAAAAATTGACGCTCAAAGCAAGATAAAGTTCCTTGGTTTAATAAACGATGCAAGAAAGCTGTATTAGCCAAGAATTCGGCCTTCTTAACATTCAAACGAGTTGCAACCGACCTCAGGAAAGCTAATTTTGTATCGGCTCGCAATTCCTGCAAATCAGTAATTGATCAAGAAAAGCAGCGGTTTGATATGAAGAT
>JANTEX010048440.1:0-10195 GCA_024741295.1 Macrocera vittata
TAAGTATTGGGAAAGTACCAACAATTTATTCTCAAAGCTTCTCTCCGTTGACCATCTCGTAGTTCAATAATATTTGAGAATATGGAATGAAAATGTCAAATTTTATTGTAGGTTTTCTAAGATTTAGCATAACAATGAAAATTGTACCGTGAGCTTTCAGGCCAGTAGACTATGGCCTTAAGCAAATAACTATACAGCTAAAAGCCGAAGGCAGCCTCAGTCCAGTCCATAACATGGAATCGCTGAAATACAACACACGTTCATAAAACCTATAAAAGCTTGTTATTGTTATTTCATTTGAGTCCTTTCAAAGTATATTTTATATTTTAAATTACCTCTAACCTCTATGCACATATACATGTTTATATACGTATATAACTTTATTAGCACTCACAATCATAAAATTACTGTTAAGAATGATGAGGATAATTATAATGATTCGCTCTGGCTGTATTTCGGTATGTAATATATAGTTAGAATGGTGATGATGAAAACGGTTTGAACAGTAAACATTATAGCAATATAGGTGCCTTTTATAGTATTTTTAATGGTTGGATATATGTCTGTATATATATATATATGGTTATACAATTGTGCCTCGAAGGACATTATTATATATATGTGAATTTTGCATACACCCACTATAATTCCGTATAATACGTAAAGTTTTGTCAGTTCAGCATCTCGTTCTCGTATAATATATATTTTATATTTTACTTAAATATGTGTATATATAACTAGATAAAGAGAGGAAAACATTTTTGCTAAAAGTGCTATATATTTATGTATATATTGCCCGACGAAGACCAAGTTTACTAATTTTACGTATCCCAATCCCTGCTATATTTATTTACGAAATATATAATATATAAAATATATGTAGTAGTACCAAGCGAAGGCATTAGCTCCTGGTGTCCTGACCATTATCACACTTAACTTACCTTCTTTCGAAAATATAACATACATTATTATGATTTCAATTTCATTTAAAAAATGAAATAAAAGGGAGAATGAGGGTAGTTCCGATCACATGTAGTTGCTTAAGCTTTTTTTTATGAAAAATACATTTAAATAAATCTGTAATTAATTAATTTTCTTCCTGAATTTGTAAAAATGTTTTAAAAAATAATCGCATAAGACAAGTAAGTGTCGGTTTTTGTTTAACGATATAGCCATTAGATCTAATGAAATAATCTGCCACGGTTCTTATGCGTTTTTCATATTTCCTATAATATTCTTTTTCGTTGGTTTCAAACGAAGACATATTTCACATTTTATTTTAACATATTTAGCAACATCATTTTAGATATCTGGACAATAAAAGTTTTGAAGAATCCGTTGCTTTGTCTTAAAAACACCGAAATGACAGATCGTGACAATCAAATAAGACTTTTTTTCCGAAGGTACGACTAATTTCCAAAGAAGTCCATCAACCGATTTTAAACTTGAATTTAATTTGATATATATTTTGTCTTCGCGAATCGAGTATTTTCTGTATCAGTTTGGAGATACAAAATTTTTATAAAATTAACTTAAAATAAATATACCATTGATCCGTCTACGCAGAATCTAAATCAAAGAAACATAATTCATCCGGAGCAATGCCTTCGCTACAACGCTATTTTTCCCTTTGACGTCACTGATATTCAAATAGAGCTGTTTTTGTCTTATAATCGTGGAAGTTGACCATTGACATTTTGTTGTTTGAAAAGCCAAATTAATACAAAAAGCCGTATCGCTCAATGTATTGCCGAAACTTTTCACAAGACAAAATTACCGCCAAACATTCAATTTCTGTTGCACTATAATTTATTATTGGCCCGCGTAATTTACGACTTACAAAAGCCGAAACGAGTTTTTGTTGCCATTATCATCGTCCTGTGCTTACACTCAAGGAATTGCAGTGGAGCGTCACAGTATATATTGAATTCATTCGAAAAGTCTGATGTGGCTATAACAATTGATTTCACGAGACAAGATTTTAGTTGTAGAAATGATGAATCGAATTCAGGTGTCCACTTGATTACGTTATATTTTGATCGTTTTGCCTTTATTAGTTCTTTAAGTGGAGTTGCAATACCCGAAAAGTTTTTAATGAAACGGCTTTTATAATTCATCATTCCCATCAATCATTTTATTTCAAGGTTTTAGGTTTTGGATAATCCACAATTGATTAAATCTTTCCTGGATCTGCTCTTAGTCCTGATTTATCTACAAGTAATTTAAAGAAGACCGAAAAAACTAATATTTTTGCACACTAACTGTCAAACCATCAAATTTATTTAATACGATTTTCAATGCTTTAATATGATCATCAAAATTTGAAGATACAACGACCTAACCGTCCAAGTACGGGAAACCATCTTCGGCAAACAAATAAACGATGAGCAGTTGGCCAAGTTTTTTTATAATACAAAGTTTATTTCTGTAGAATATTGATTTTCATCGATATTCTACAGAAGCCAATATTTATCAAATGTCATCGACACCAGGGGACAACCCTTTGATACTAAACTTGTTTGTACGGTCGAGTTTCAGTTTTTCCTTTCTCTGATTGTGTCGCTTTACTTCAACATTTTCACTTCTCAGATAATTTCTTTTTGCTGAAATCTGGCAAACCTTGAATTTAATTACATTAGAAATTAAATGAGAAATTTCCTTAGTGAGGTTAGGAATAGAATCCAGAATTTTCATTTTTTATTGTCTGGGCGTAGACAACCACAACCAATTGCCAATTTAAATTGAAATAAACCGTAAAAGGCGGTTTTTAGTCGGGATTCTTCATCCAATGGAATTTGGGTGTTTGTGTATGTAAGTAGATATCGGTCGTGTCGATTCACGTTATTAGGCTTATTACAGTCGATACACAAACGGTCCTTACGATTTTTTTTTTCTTGACGATAACGACGATATCGACGATATTTGAGCATGTACCCATGGTTTGACAACATCCAATTTTAGCATACGTTAGACTTCACCATGGACGGCAGTATATGAAGAAAATGGCGAACTATAACCAGTATCAATTTTATGGACATGTGTTCCTTCTCATTTGTTCACAGAGAGTTCACCAAACTTAGATTTTTTCGATTCAACTAACAGACGTTGTTCGCTTGTCAGATTTGATTCGTCGACAACACAAACACCCATTTATATTGACCAGCTTTGCTAGTTGTTCCAAAAAATTGATGTATCTTCAGAGACCATTGAAACATCGAAAAATTGCGAAAAAAAAAATCCTTACCCAGTACAAAACCATGAATTCGTTACAATTTTCTTGTTATGTACTTCCAAAATTCTTTCTAATTGAATTTTAGAGTCAGGCTATGATCGTGTGGAACCTTCCTGCCCGAATGAATTGTTCCATTGGAGTTTTATGTGTCATTAAATGGCGTTGTTGGTCTAAAAGTACTTCTGACAAAACACACATCGTGAGCGTGAATCGTTCGACCGACCTTGCTGGTCGATTATTGCTATTAAATGTAAATCGCACATTGCGATCGTTACTTTTTTTTCTATGTCCAGACCTGGAAGCTCTTCCATTTCGGTAATTGTGATAACGTGATTTGATTATATTTTCAAAATCGCTTCGTCTTGATTGATACCTTTGAAAATTATCAATGTTTCGATTGCAATTAATGCGTTGTGTCTAAATGGAGAAAAACCACGAAAATAATTTGACGAGAATTATTTGTCGCAATAATCGTTTGCATTTTCCCATTTTTGGAATTTGTTTATATCCGGCTCGATAAAAAGACATACTTCCCATTACCTTAACGTAATATTAGCATTGCGGTCGCGATTATTCGCAATATTTCAAATTCGGACAATGGGAATCGGAGTTTGTTCATCAAACTTGAAATTTCAGCGAAGTATGAAATTAACGATTTATTTACTCTTTACTTTCGTCGATTTATACTATCAGTCCTCAATGAGAGACATTTTTATATCATTATGTGTTGAAAGCTCAGCCGATCCCAAACGAAACCACAAAAAAGCGACTCCTGCATGCAATTCTGGCTGATTTAAATAGAAAACGTGGATTAACTTTATAAGCTAAGACCTGTTCGGAGACAGCAATGGCAGCAATCTGACGCCGTCAATCATCGGAAGATATGGTTCATCAAAATATGAATGATTTTCCTAACAACAGCATTTATGATCGCATAAAAAAGAAGTTCGGTTTCGTATAGAGCTTTGAAAGTGGGTTGAGCCCCCATTGTAAAGTGACTGCGTGTTTAGGTCTATTTACCGTTGTGGAATTACTTAAATCGTATATGTTTTCCAGAATATTATGCACAGCGTTCCTTTTGATTATTTTATTGAATAAAACTGCGATACATTTGTGGGTTACGAACGTTAATATATTATTAAACATTATAATTGTTATGCGTAAATTGTAGTGGATTAGTTTGTCCTTCTATCTGGTCTATGTAACAATTGTCAATTCTTTCTTTTGTTTTCTCTCGATTTTCACAATTGCTTATACGATTTCTAATTTATTCGACAATTTACAATATTAATTTATTAAAATTCTTTAATTGGAACACGGTATTTGATAAAAATTCATTGCTTGACTTATGGCAAAAGGAGGTAGTATTTTGATCAAGAAGCATACAAATTATAACTTTACTAAGTGCTTACTCAAAAAACATTACTTATTTTCTATAGTTAATATACATATAATTCATCAAAAATATCTTTTTATTAAAATCGATATCATGAAATGCTAGTTAACTTAATCCACATATCTCCATTTTCTATATGCAAAATGTATGTACCTTGGCTAACTAAATTATTGCGAACAAACCATCTATCATTTCCAACTATGGAGTCTAGGCATAATATAGTTTATACTTCTTGCAAGTCATCCGTACAAAATTTGTCCGAAGATATCACATACATATATCATATCAGAGGTGTAATACTGATAATAGATTACAAGACGCAGTAGCATTAAATTGGGATTGCATTTTTAATACGGTTGTCATAAACGAGCAGTTCTTGAGTTACTTAACTCAAACATATTACCATCTTTCAGTAAGACATAGCCGGCCTAAAAGTAATGCATGTACATGGATAGATCGAACATTGACTCCGACATTTTCTGAACAGGATGCTAGTTATAGGATTTGGAAGACTGAATCTAATTGGCGTTCGTACTGTCGTTTTCGAAACATGATTTTCTGACTATCTCGTCAATAGCGAATCTTTTGTACAATTTAATACTAATCTGTCTGCTAAAAAAATGTTTGCAAATTTAAAAGACTTTGTTATATCAATAAAGATTTATGGTATGTTTGTAATACATTGATACATTTTCTTTTATTTATGTAACCTTTATAGAAGTTTTTAAAGCTATAAATTCTATAAAATCCAATGCCATTGAAACTGGTATGATTCCACAAAAATTTATTAAAATTATTCTTAATGTTATAATCTAACTTTAAATTTTCCAGATATTTGGAAAATTGCTAAAATCAAGCCAACAACCAAAAAGAAATCAAATTGAACTAGTATTAATGATTTTAGACCAATTAGATTATTATGCTCCATGGCTAAAGTTACTGAGAAAATTTCATATATCCATTCAAATATATCAATATCTTTACTGCCATTTTCTTCTCGATTGCATTCGGGTTTTAGAAGATGTCATTGCACAACGACAGCTCTATTGAAGGTAACTATTGATACACGAGCTAACATTGAAATACACAAATACACTGTTCTTGTATTGTTGGATTTATCCAAAGCCTTTTTTAAAAGATTTCAATCACAATTTATTATCACCCTTGCATTGAGTCTTATATGGAACTCATGAAGTAATAGAAAGCATTAACGGAGATAATTCTACGGATTAACATCCAGTTCTGCTTAAAGTTCCGCAGGTATCTAACATATATTGGTACCCTTTTTTATAATTTTAATTAATCACTTGCCATCGAGTATTAATTGCTGTAAATACCATGTGTATGCAGGTAATGTACACATATATAATTATGCTAGCACTGGAATAGGGAACTGTATCGAAAATTTAAACGCGGATAATCAGACCAATTAAAATGTTCAATTGTGCTAGTTCAAATTTTACGAAAATATTTTTCCTTAATAAATATTGAGGACCAATGATTAAAGTCAGAGGTTAGTATTGAAATTGGAAAATCAGTTTTTAGGGCCACTCGTTCATAGAAAAATCATTTAATGACCGAAAATCCTTAAAGCGTAACATTAAAAATATTTTTAAATGTCATTATGCCCAAACACTCACTCTACTTCTGTAATAGTCTGAACAAAATGAAAATGAATAACTATATATACATTCACTTACAGATATACGAGTATTTTCTTTGCACATGTATCTAAAATATTTTAGGAAAAGCATAAATGTTTATGGCATTCAAATAGTAAGGTTAGGTTGAGGTTCTTTTGAATTCATATTACTGTGTATACTTACCTGTTTTGTTGCAAACGGTGTTTTTGAAAAGTTAAGGTGGTGTTTTACATTGAATTTGTTAAACATAAAAGAATTAATGTTATATAGCTATACACTCTCTCGGTATATAGAGAGATACACCGTCGTACTGGCAAACCATGCTATTTTGTATTACATCGCTATACTCGATACATATATATATATATAGAAATGTTTGTATAAATGGAAGCTTTTTTTTCCATTGCCAATCATATATACAGTGTACACTATTTCTGGTGGTGATATGCAAAGTGGTTACAGTGGTTTCCAACGTACGGATTTTATGGCAGGAAGTCCAGCAGATTTTTTTCTGATTTACCCTGCCAGTATTTGCCAATCTACGTGATCAATAATGAAGCGATTCTAATTATGTATACGTAAGGCGGTCACTTTGAACCATTTCTTTTGTTGTGTCAATTTTGATTTATCTATCACTCCCTTTAATTTAGCAGACGCACAGTGGTCCGTTAGCAACCTTTTCCGACCTCAATTACATTTGTGTAGTGGATTGTTTTGCTTTGGGCAAGTCAATCAACGTTTCTATTTAAAAATATATAAACTATATACAGTTACGGTACCAACTGAACCCTTTAGAATTCCTTAAAATTCCTCGAGAATTCCTCAAGAATTCCTCAGAATTTCTCGAGAATTCCTCAGAATTCTGTGTGAATTCCTCAAGTAGTCACCCCCTCGATCTATATCCGTTAAAATGCATGTTTTTAGTCGTGCTTAATAGTTTGTCCAAATGGAAGCACACAGTTCGATTCAGCAACAAATCAGTGATGTTGTTTTAAGCCCACCGGAAAATAATATGTTTGAGACAATTAAGTGACGTGTTCTCGAAGGATTCGCTGATTCTGATGAATTTTGTCTCCAAAAATTGCTCACGGATTTAACTCTTGGCGACTAGAAACCGTCTTATTTGCTTCGCCAAATGAAAGAATTCGCGGGAACGGGATTAAGCACGGCGCGCTGTGGTGACTACGCCCTTGTGGTGACTACCGTCGCCACAATTTACTCATCATTCCGGATCGATATCCCATTCCTCACATACAGGATTTTGCGAACGGTCTCCGGGATCAAAAATGTTTTCAACGATCGATCTCGTTCGCGCCTATCATCAAATACCTGTTAGGGTTATCGAGAAAACAGCAATAACAACCTCGTTCGGACTTTTCGAATTCCCGAGAATGAAGTTTGGATTGAGAAATGCGGCGCAGTCTTTCCAGCGCTTCATGCACTCAGTGTTGAGTGGCTGCCGGCAGCTTCGACAAACACGTTCGTTATCTTAGATCCGTTTTTGAACGATTGGCTCTGTTCGGTGTAACAATCAACTCTGAGAAATGTTTGTTCGCTATGCCGAGTGTACATTTTCTCAGTCACTTGATTTCTTCGGAAGGCGTTAAGCCATTACCTAGAAAATTGAAGCAATTCTCACATTTCCAACGCCCGATATCATGTGTGAATTAAGTAGATTTTTGGGTGTGGTGAACTTTTATCGCCGATTTATACCGTCGGCGTTAAATAATCAGGCGAGATTATGTCGGCTAAATTGAGTCTGATAATTGATGCTTGGGATTTTGCTGTCGGTGCAGTTATTTAGCAGAAATCAGATCAAGGTTGGCAACCGTTGGGTTTTTTCGAAGAAATTAACGATCAAATTGGTGATATGAAATTGGATACCTTTAAACAATAATTCCTGGCTCGATAAAAAAAGTATTTTGTGACATTTCGACCGGTATTCCACTGCCGTACGTGCCAAATCGATTTAGGCGAATGGTTTTTGGCCATTTTCATTGTGTCGCTCATCCCGGTATCAAAGCCACTACGAAACTGATTTCGCAACGTTATATTTGGATGTCGCTTAAGAAGGACTGCGGTGACTGGGCCAAATATTGTGTTAATTGTCAATGATCGAAGGTGTCTCGGCACGTAGAATATCCAACCGGCAAAATAATAGTTCCAAATGAACGTTTTCGTCACGTGCACATAATATTTAATAGGTCCATTGTCATCGAGTGAGGGTTTATCGTATTGCCTTACATATATTGACCGTTATACCAGTTGGACCGAGTTAGTTCCTATAAACGGCATCACAGCGGAAACTTGGGCCTTTGCGTTTTATTCAGGTTGAATTGCTAAATTTTGTGTTGCAATGGGAGTAACTACTGATCAAGGGAGACAATTTGAATCGACATTGTTTTGCGAAATTACAAATTTTATGAGGAACAAAGAAATCCCCATATAAGTGGTGACCTCAACAAAAACGAATTTGCAACAAGGATTTGCTTATTATTCTGGAATATTCGCCAAGGAAATGTCATCAAAACATTGTACGTACTGCTGGCTGGTTCTGCCGATACTTGCAATTCTCTTTCGAATTTATTAGCAAAATCCATTTGGTACATTTTGGAGACATTATTGGTTCAGGGAATTAATTTATTGCTGTGGAAATTCGAATAATCGTTCCCAATTTACGCTGATTGCATCATTCAATTTTTTTGTTCGATTCTGCAACAAATTAGTGATGTTGTGCCCGCACCGGAAAATAATATGCTCGAGACAATTGAGCATTCTCGAAAGATTCGTTGATTCTGATGAATGTCGACTCCGAAAATTGCTCACGGACTTACCAGTTGGCGACAAGAAACCGTCTCATTTGCTTCGCGAAATGAAAGAATACGCGGGAACGGGATTAAGCCCGGCGGTCTTAAAACCGTTATGGCTTCAGCGATTGCCATAAAATTGTCAAGCCATTCTGGCTATAAGTTCTGAGGATCTCGATAAGATTGCACCTATATGGCTGACAAAAATTTGCGAAGCATCGGTACATGAAGTTTGTGGCATAACAATAAACTAAAACTAAACTAAATTTTCAGTTTGTCGAGGCGACTGATGAGCTAGATTTGTTAAATTGTAGCCTTTTTTTATTCGACATAGGTAGTAATCATTTATATATTCTAGACACTGGTTCGGATTTGTCGATTATTCTGTATATATGTTAAAACCTACTTCACAACCTGGTTCATTCAAATTATTCGCAACTAACGGTACGAAAATCGATACATACGGTAAAAAACTAATGACATTGAATTTCGGCCTTCTTGATGAAGGCCTTAAGCCATTACTTTAAAAAAATGAAGCAATTTTCACATTTCCAAATTTCCACTTGCCGTCGGCTGCAAGTAAAAAACGAAAACTAAAAACGACAAATTGGAAATTGCGTGGACAGATGAAACGACTAACGATTTCGAAGAATGTGAACGGTCACTTGCTAACGCCACGGCTAAGTCTAATGGTTGATGCTTTGGATTTTACTGTCACTGCAGTTATTCAGCAGAAATCATATCAAAGTTGGCAACCGTTGGGTTATTTTTCAAAGAAATTATTGTCCAGTCTACGTAAATCCAGTACATCTGACCGTGAACTGGCCATTTACATGGCAATTAGTTTTCCCGACATTACGTAGAAGGTCGTCAATTTGTTATCTCTACTGATCACAAACCCATATCGTTTGCGTTTAATCATAGTTCGGACAAGGCATCACCTCGTCAATAACGCCATTTAGATTTCATATCTCAATTCTCGACGGAAATACGCCACGTATCTGAAAAAAGGAAAATGTTGTCGCCGATACACTGTCACGGGTAACAATACCTGGCTCGATAAAAAAAGTATTTTGTGACTTTTCGACCGGTATTCCACGACCGTACGTGCCAAATC
>JANTEX010048662.1:0-10194 GCA_024741295.1 Macrocera vittata
GAAAAAAGGTGTTTTAGGAAAAACAAATATACAGACAAGGAGTATTCATCATGTATCATCTAGTACCAAATGGGATCATCTGCTTGGCGTCCCGTTTAAAAGTTATTCGTGTCCGGCTCATGTGACTTTTCGTTTCGTCGGACTAGTGTTCCAAAATTGAAGATTCGGGAAAAACCAAATATACAACTTAAGAGTACACATTGTGTACCATCTACTATCAAAAATAGAAATCTCTATGTTCACTACTTTTGTCTGTCCGGTTGAAATGATTTATCATATAATGTAATTCAATTTATCATATAATTCAATTCAATTTCATCAAATTCAATTTTAAAGCTAATTTGACGATAAAGTGATTAAATCTCATCAAGTACTGTCTCCAGAATAAATTTCACATCATGTACCATCTCGTTTCTACTACTTTTGCCTGTCCGGCTCAAAATGATTTGTCATGTGATGTAAACACTTTCATCAAATTCAAATTTAAAGACCAATTTGAGGTTTAAGAGATGAAATCTCATCATGTACCGTCAACATAATAAATTTCACACCAATTGGAATACTATCCTTGTCTGTATATTTGTTTTTCCTTAAACTCCTTTTTTCAAGAATTGTCCGACTGAAAAAAAAATCACCAGGACCTGATACGAATATCTCTTAAACGGGATGGATACATGATGAGTCCTTTTGGTACTAGATGATACATGATGGGTACTAAATATCTGGGAAGTTTAGACGCCATCGGTCAACTTTGTCCGGCCAGGGTGAGGCTAATTAAATTACCGAAATTAGAAGATCCAGGGTAGGCTGAAACTACACGAAAAACTCAGTAAAAAACATGTTCGCACGTCAAGTTAAACAGTTAACTTCTGGATAATTTCCGCTCTTTTCAGTAACCATAATTTGTAAACACTTATAATTTGTAAACACTTATAATTTGTAAACACTTATGAGATGTTTTTTTATTGGAGTCTCCGTGGTTGGGGCCGTATTTATTCTTAAACTGTATTATACAACTATCTAGCGTGTGAAAAATTTCCGCCACCGTAAAAAACATCCAAAACCGTTTCTATACTAGGGTAGACAGACAGCAGTTATATTAGTTTAGTTTAGCTTAGTTGATAATTTGTCAAAGGGTATCCATTGAAAGAGACCCGCAGGCCTCTTGGTAACACCTCTGAGACCATTTTGACAACATTTTCTCTTTACCTTTCCAAAAGTCCAAAAAACTTAATTATTGTTTTTACAGGTATTTGGCTAATGTCACATATTTCTAAGGTATATGTCTCAAATGTAATCTTTTTGAGAAGAGACCGGGGCACTCACAAAATACGTGCTCAGCAGTCTTTTCTTCGTCTCCACACCATCGACACATTGCTGGTAGTATCTAGCCTATGGAGATGTTAAAAACTACCATGTCCTGCCAGGCATTCTGTTGGTACGGCTGCTTTTATTATTGGCAGGAGCATGAGTATCTTGGATATATGCCAGGAAGACTCATTCATCATGTTTTTAGAGTGCTCACAACTCTATTGAGCTGTCCATGTCGCAAATTGTCTGGTACAAAAAGCTTTTTGTGGAGTGTACCAACCGCTTTGATAAATAGTCCGAGGCAAGGTTCTGGTCATAAGAGCATCTGCAACTTGATTACCACCCGGTAAACAATATGCGACAGCGACTCTTGCGATATCGCATGCGCCTCAAAAAATGTATGTCGCTTTATGCGTTATTTATGTGATGCCGAATGCAATATGGCGTTTCACTCGCGGCGCATGTATTTGCGATATCTCGGCGATATTTCGCGCTCTAAGTCTAAGTTGAAATTGTTTACCGGGCCAGTCAGCTCAGAGTGACCTTTTACTCGGTGTAGTTGAACATGGTTTCCCACACCCAGCCTACACAAGAGATTGAAGCTTTTAAAGACCAGACTAGCACTAAAGACATCAGACCCTAGCGCGTTTTGGGTTTACTGATTTTCACAGAAGATTCGAATAGTACGATCTGTAACTCTATAGTCAGTCAGTTAGCTGGTTGCTATCAGTATAGCATATACTTTGAATTGATATTTCAATTATAGCCCATTTTCGTACCAGTGTGTGACGGTGACGGTAGAACAAGCTGTAGAACAAAAAAGAGTGACACAAAGGAGAAAGAGTCAGAATTCTTTGCGTGACATTATTTATAGATGATCTATTTGCGCAAGCTAGCACTTTTTTATTACACAGCTATTGCAGTATTTTTTTCCGAATCGCGAGTCGACTTAAGCAGTATTGTATGCCTGCTCCCGTCCATAACATTTTGTTGCATGGATCCAAAGTTACACAACATGCCCTTCTTCCGATATGTATACTTTTAAATGAATGAACTATTAAGGTATAGCACCTAAAACTTTTTGTAATTAAGGTCAACTATCGGAAGAAGCACAAGAAGCCCGTAACTAAGACTACAAACGGTTGAGAGAGTTTAACAGCCGTAAAACTTCCAGAATTGAAACCAACGAAGACGCATTTCATTTCCTATTTGTTACGTCCAACCCATTTATATCATCTATACGTAAGGAATATCAAGCAAAGAAATGTAAAATGACACATGACGCCATGCCATTGCTAATTGTTAATAGCATAAAGAATGATGAAAATTTGGATGACAACGATTATGATAGCGATCACACAAATTAAAAAATTGTACACCCCTGTCATCGGCCAATTAAAATTTTAAAAATCTGACATCAGATTCGTAATCAGCGACCCAGAAAACCCTTTTATAACAATTTTTACATCATTCCGATCACTTTCAATAAAAAATTGCCAGCCCTGTCATCCGCCATTTTGAATTTAAAAAGTCTGATTCCAGATTTTTTATCAGAGACCCAAAAAACCCTATACTAATTTTCACATCAATCCGATCACTTTTAATAAAAATTGCCCAACTCTGTCATCCGCCATTTTGAATTTTAAAAATCTGACTTCAGATTTGCAATCAGCGATTTAAAAAATAATTATGCACCAATTTTCACATCAATCCGATCACATTAGTTAAAAAATTACACACGCCTGTCATCGGCCATTAGGAATTTTTAAAATCTGACTTCAGATTCGTAATCAGCAATCCAGAAAACTCTTATATACCAATTTTTACATTATTCCGATCACTTTTATTAACAAATTGTCAACCCTGTCATCCGACATTTTTAATTTAAAAAATCTGATTTCAGATTCGTAATCATCGCACCAAAAATCCTTAAACACCAATTTTCACAACAATACGTTTTTTTTTTAATAAAAAATTGCCCACTTCTATTATCCGCCAGTTTGAATTTCAAAAATCTGATTTCAGATTCGTAATCAGCGACCCAAAAAACCCTTATATACCAATTTTAACATCAATCCGATCACTTTTGTTAAGAAATTGCTCACCCCTGTCATAGGCCATTTGGAATTTTTGAAATCTGACTTCAGATTAGTAATCAGCGACACAAAAACCCTTATATACCAATTTTTAACATTAATCCGATCACTTTTGTTAAAAAATTGCACACCTCTGTCATCGGCCATTTGAAATTTTTAAAATTTGACTTCAGATTCGAAATCAGCGATCCAGAAGACTCTTAGATACCTATTTTCACATCAATCCGATCACTTTAAATAAAAAATTGCTCTGTTATAAGTAATTTTGAATTTTAAAAATTTAATTTCATATTTGTAATCAGCGCACCAAAAAAAGCATTAAATACCAATTTTCACAACAATCCGTTTTTTTTTTAAATAAAAAATTGCCTACACCTGTTATTCGCCATTTTGAATTTCAAAAATCTGATTTCAGACCAAAAAAACCCTTATAAACCAATTTTTATATTAATCCGAACTATATTTCGTTGAAAACTTGCACATCCCAGTCATCCGCCATTTTGAATTTTAAAATCTGACTAACAACCCTTATATACCAATTTTCATATCAATTCGATGAAAAATGAAACGTTAATTTTGTCCCTCTAAAATCTCATTTGGACAGTGTGGCGCCGTCGTTATATGAAAAATAAATATACTTTCAATCTATCTTCTCTTATATATCTACTTTTAAAAGGAGCCACTCAATACACAAACCTTGTGACTTGGATGGTTAATAATCTGCCGTACCATTTGTATAAAGTCAGCTGCATCACCCTGTTTACGACATTTTGCCAGCCGTATTGCCGCGCATGCAACGCAAACACAACGCCAAAAAATATATCAACAAAACTCATTCATCTCTTTTCTACTTACAGTTTTTAACTTTTCTTTCGTTCTTCTCCGTTTTTCTGCAGTCAATGTCTGCCACATGTATATTACATCAGCATTTTGAAAGTCATATTTATCGTATTTATTAATTGAATTATTCAGGTAAATTAATTAATTTCGATAAATTAATTGTGCTAAATTATGAGAAACGTGTTAGTTTTGTGAAATTGTATGTAATTCCTGTTAAATTTGTTGATCAAAATTATAACCTCACTTTCATAATGTCAAGAACAAATCTTTAGGCTTATTTGGGAGAGACAGTTCTGATTTCTGTGTAAATTAATGTGTATAATCGGTTATTGTTTTCGTTTAGGTCAATTGAAAAGAAAGTTGAACAAATCTCATTGAAATGGTGGTTCTAAGCTGTCGATTTTACAAGGAAAAATATCCAGAGGTAAGTTCTTGTTCTATGCCGACAATATTATATGTTCGGCGGATGATGTGTCAAATGCATTTCATTTGCGTTCATTGAACGACAGGCTACATGTACCTAAACCTATCTATAAAATTTGCTATTCCACTCATCCACTGGTTTCTATGTTGTTGTTGCCAAAATAGGTAGAAGATGTGGTCATGGTCAATGTTCGAGCAATCGCCGAAATGGGCGCCTATGTATACCTGCTGGAGTATAACAGTATTGAGGGCATGATATTGCTATCTGAACTCTCTAGACGACGTATTCGTTCCATAAATAAATTGATTCGTGTTGGCAAAACCGAACCGGTCGTCGTCATTCGTGTAGACAAAGAAAAAGGTATTAAAATAAAAATTGCTCTTAATTCGTAATTACTGAGCCCTAGAGCAAATCTACCAAAATGTTTCACTTTATTTCAGGTTACATTGATTTGTCAAAGCGTCGAGTTTCGGCCGAAGATGTCGAAAAGTGTACGGAAAGATTTGCCAAAGCAAAAGCAGTCAATTCGATTCTTCGGCATGTGGCCGACATTCTGAAATTTGAATCGAATGAACAACTCGAAGAATTGTATCAAAAAACGGCCTGGCATTTTGAGGAGAAATACAAAAGCAAGGCAGCAGCGTACGATGTGTTTAAGCAGGCTGTAATGTAAGCCTCTAGTGAATTCATTACATAAAGCATAGAAAGTGTTATTTGCATTGTTTTTAGTGATCCATCGATATTGGACGAATGTGGTTTGGAAGAAAATACGCGGGACGTCCTTCTGAATAATATTCGTCGTAAATTGACATCGCAAGCTGTTAAAATTCGCGCTGACATTGAATGTGCTTGCTATGGATATGAAGGCATCGATGCCGTGAAGGCTGCGCTACGAGCCGGTCTTGATACATCCACTGAAGAACTTCCAATAAAAATTAATTTGATTGCTCCACCACTTTATGGTAAGTGTGATGCAGACAAAAATTGTGTTTTTTCGTATTTAACTCAATTGTTTAATTTCGATTTCAGTAATGACCACATCCACACCGGAAAAAGCTGACGGACTCAAAGCACTTGAACAAGCAATTGAAGTAATCAAAGAGACAATTACGAAAATGGGTGGCGTATTTAATATACAAATGGCGGTAAGTTCTTTTTTGTTATTTTTTATATCCGCAAAAGAAAACTTGAAAGTTTATAAATAACAAAAAAAAAAAATAGCCGAAAGTGGTTACGGCCACCGATGAAGCTGATTTGGCTCGGCGAATGGAACGTGCCGAAGCTGAAAATGCGGAAATTGACGGCGATGACGAGGAGGAAGAGGAAGAAGGTATGAAATTCGATGCAGGCGATGATGTCGAAGATGGTGTTGGTAGTGGTGCTGAAGATGTTAAAGAGGAAAAATAAATTTTGGCCTCACGTGACATTTTTTTTTAAATGAATTGCCGCCACAATACTGGATTAAAATGTGTATGTGTATCGAAAATAATATTGTTCTTTCAAATTATATAATAAATTTTTATATAAACATCTGCAAAGGCATAACTGTGTTGATACCAGCCTTTGATACTAAATCGTAAAGTGAGTATGGTGAAAAGGAAGACAAAAACACATAGAAGGGTATTAAACTTTTTGTTTTTGGCTCGTTTATGGAGTTTAAAGTATTGTGCTCGAAAATCTTGTTTAGCTTTTGCGGGGTTGAATTGTACAGTAGGTACTGCAGTTAAATTGCAGAAATATTCGCACAGACTTGGTGGTGAAGTTTCAAAGCAAAAAACCGTTATGTGACTGAGAAGTCCAAGCTTTACCACCAAAGGACGAATTAAAACATTCTAAGAAGATTGTAATTGGTTAATGGACCTATCTATAGTCATACCGATGCCTGCCATGAGAACAATTTTCAATGCCAATTTTGTTGAAGTATTTTGTTCAGTACAAGTGCAAGGGGATATGATAAAACACATTATTGTTGAATATTTTGATTTTTCCAAGTGGAAATTTTTTTAAAAATATTTCCAAAGTCGATAGTCGACATTTACTAAAACAAACGAATGTCGGCATTCTCAATTTTAAAGGCTATTAAAAAATGTTCTCCCATGATTTATTTCCATTTAATAACCATTTAATGCGGGCTATTTAGAATATGTCGATAGACACTTTTTGAGAAACTAATGTCGACACCATAAAAAGTCGACTGTTGGTAAATTTCAAAAGTGACCATGCTCCTATTTACAAATATATATACATGTCTGAAAAAAACGTTAACACTGACTTTATAAAATTCATAGGCGGTTTTGCCTTTTGGAATAAAAAGTATATTGCGATGGGACATGTTCAACTTTGCTGGACTGTATATTCGGTAATTCTGGCCCGGTTTTAATCAAATATTGCTTAAATCACATCCACGGAGTCTCAGCTATTTAGAGAAATATTTTTGGTTAACCAATGGCTGCATATATACATAAAAAATGCAAATTTCAACCGTTGATTTTTGTCATTTTCGGAAACAACTCAAAAAGCACAGGGGCATTATTTGGACTTTTTATTTTTTCCAAATAGTACATTGATCTATCGAAATAAATGTACTTGCTCGAGCAATTGTTTTAAGGATAAAATTGTATTATTGTTACAGTACTGGAAATCAAAACAATAATGTTTTCCACATAACGATTGAATATACCATGTGCACTTAATGATAGGTTTATCACTGCAATCGCTCAAAGCACAATCTAAATTCTAGAGTAACATGTTTGAATGCAACGTCCACTGACTGGATTGTCAAAATGTGGTAGCCGATCTAAAAGATAGCCGCATTTATACCAAGCATATTGAAACACAATTTAGAATGTCCGCCATTAGTCCTCGAAGTTGGCTGTTTTTTTAAAAGAAAACACGTTTTCTCAATTTCGGAATCAACGGCGCGTCGAATAATTTTTTTAAATTATATTATACATATATATATATCAACAGACGACATGATTGCAGATGTGGATTGGAATATGAACAGGAATTCACTTTCTTTGTTACTGTCCATTGCTCTTATCGCTGAGATGGAAAAAGTTCGGTGCAACCATAGTAGAACCAAAAGATGTCTACCTGGCAAAGGTATCGAACCTCCTACAATTCATTCTGAAATCTAGGAGGTACGAGCCATCAGGAGATTTAACTTCAAGGGGCTGCTCTGTGGTCTAAGGGTCTAATTTGAATTACGCTAAAAGCGGGTCTTATTGGATTTTATAAGAAAGTTATAAGATTCATATGAAATCCAATAAGATCCGCCAGCGGATCTGCTTTTAGCGTATTGCAAATTAAACCCTCTGGACAAGCAAAATCGTCCACCCACCCCGAATCATTATACTCTTCCATGCAGATGAGAAACAAAGAAATACAAAGTCCAGTACTCCAAATACCACAAAAGATTTGTTACATCCGAGACATGACTCTGCTAATTGCTATTTGCCACAACGTAGCGAATAATGCCAGAGAACTGGACAGAAGTACTATGACCCAGAATACAACAAAGAAACTACAACCGCAACATCGGTACTCGAGTATTTAAAACCAATCGTTGCGTTTTATACAACAACGTCAACCAACTTTAACGTCAACAACTCAACAAGATTTTTCGCCCAGAAACGGACAACAGGCAGAAGCAATATTCCGCAGCCACCGACCGTTACGGAAAATTTATGTCAACGGAACTAGAATCAGGAGACATAGAAAATCAATATCAATCAAAGACGTACTCAATTCCAGAAATGGTTATCAGTCCGCTACGAACAGAGAACACGGAGAACAAATAAATAAAGAATTAACAACTGCTTTCAGGGGCCAATACATGAGTCGACAAATGAAAATGGAGATGCGTTTTACGAATTGATCAGATCATAAAATCGTTTTAGTGAAATTAAACCTTGCACACCAATTAGATTAAGTGGATTTGCGGGTGGCTCCTTTTTATGTGAATTTGTTTTGTAAACACTAATTTCAGTCGATACGAAGAATATTTCTACAAAATTATCTGTTGTCAGCAATAAACTTATTCCAAAAGCAGTGCTCATTGGTATGGATATTTTGTGCCAAAAGAATGTCGCGTAAGAACTAGCCAGGGAAAATGAATTCTGAAAGCAACTGGTTGTTGATTTCCATGCTTGCTTTGCTTCAAAGTTATCAGAATTGGCCAAAATTTACCAGAAGAACAATGAAGATCGAATTAAAATCGGACATGCAAATAAATGGTCGACCGTATAGAATCATTGTTACGAAGATGATTTAAGAACTTTTGGATCATGACATCATTCGTCGCAGTTCGTCTCCAAATTCGTCACCAATAGTGTTAGTAAAGAAGCAATCTGGCGAAGATAGAATGTGTGTCGACTTCCTTCAACTGGAATATTATGACAGTTCGTCATCTAATGGCGAGGAAAATGTCGCGATGCTAGCTCGATATTTTACAACGCTAGATTTGATGGCGAGTTACTATCAAATATCGATCGACGAAAATTCGAAAAAAATCACTGAATTTTGTATAAATGATGGCCACTACGAATTTAACCGAATGTCTTTTGGATTAGCAATTGCGACTAAAAGTGTGTTCTTAGCAGAATAATTTTCATTTTTGGGATACAAAATTGTCAAAGTGGAATTTCACCAGGTTAAAGAATGACTGATGCAATTGAACAATTTCGACGACAGACGAATGTAGATCAATTGGAACAATTTATGAGCTTGTTTAATGTCTACCGAAGATTCGTACAAGATTTTGCAGTTTTAGCGAATCCACTTCGAATGGTACAAAAAACGAAAAACAATACAGTTTTTGAATGGTTATCCGCACAAGCCTTTGAAATTTTTTAGCGATTATTTAGTTATGAAACTGTGATCATGAAGTACACACATATGCGAGTTATGTTGGCCTGAAAGGTGTATTGATGCAAGCTAATCATGCTTCCGGTGTTCTATTGTAGCCGGAAAACTATAGTGACATAGAATGATTTAAGATTTGTTAGCTCGGAAAGAAATTTCGTGTTTTAACGGATTGTGCTGCCGTTAGCCAAATAACTTATTATTTTAAGAATCGATAGATGGTGGTTGCGTTAACAAGAATTTAATTTGACGTATTACATCGATCTGCAGACAGAATACAACACGTACATTTTATTGGTTTTCATCGATATTCTACAAAAGCCAATCTTTTACTTCCATATACATAAATTTTGTAGAATTATTGGTTTGGCCTACTTTTTCGAGAAACTAAGGTACCCCCAAAATGCGAGTTCGGAAATCTCATTGAAATGATAAACTCTCATAAAAATTGAAATCACATTTAATCCTTTAATTCTGTGAAAGAATTTAACAAAATCTGAACAATTTGATTGGTTTTTAAAATTTGAGTACCAAACATGTGTTGCGATTCAATTTCAATTCAGGGGCGTAAGTACCACGGGGGCAACTGCCCCGGGCCCCCAAGCCAGAGGGGGCCCCCGTAAATTTTAATATCTTGTTTAAACTGTAACAAGTACA
>JANTEX010048773.1:0-10193 GCA_024741295.1 Macrocera vittata
GGATATTTAAGAAAAAAAGAGGAGAATTTAGACCAAGTTAGGGATGAGGATATTTGAAAACAAAAGAGGATAGTTTTGTTCAAATTCAGGATAAGATGTTAGGACATTTGAGAACAAAAGAGGAAACATTAGACCTAATTGCAGATAAGAAGTGAGGACAATTGAAAACAAAAGAGGATAGATTAGACCTAATTGACGATAAAAAGTAAGGACATCTAAGGATAATTTGTACCAAATTTAGGATAAGAAGTGAGGACATTTGAGGATAGATAAGACCCAATTGAAGATAAAAGTGAAGACGTTTGAGAACAAAAGAGAATCGATTAGACCTAATTGCGAATAAGATGTAAGGACATTTGAGCATAGATTAGAACTTATTGAAGACAATTGCGGATAAGAAGTGAGGACATTTTAAAAATAAGAGGATAGATTAGACCTAATTAAGGATTATGCGTGAGACCATTTGAGGATAGTTAATACCTAATTGAGGATAAGATGTGAGGACACTTGAAAACAGAAGAAGACAAATTAAACCAAATTACGTATAAAATGTGAGAATATTTTAAAACAATAGAGGACAGATTTGACCTAATTGCGGATAAGAAGTGAAGACATTTCGGGATACATTAGGCCCGAATGTGGTTACAAATGGGCCAAAATGTGTCAAGTCTCAAATGTACTGAATCATCCTCAAGTAGTCTCATATCATAACAAGGCTCAAGTCGCAGCGGGACACATTCGGAAATCCATATCGTATCGTAATGGACAAGAATGCTGATTTCACATCGAACAGCTTCGAAGATTATTGCGATGAGAAAGGTGTCAAGCATTTAACTATTACTACTGGTGTGCCCAGGGGCAACGGTCAGGTGGAGCGCATCAACGGTATAGTGGTTTCATCGTTGGCGAAGATGTCAGTCGAAGAAGATCCGTCTAAATGGTTCAAGTTCGTTCCGAAACTTCAGCGACACATCAATTCAACAGTTTGCAGAAGTACCAAAACAACGCGGTTTCAATTGTTGTTTGGTACAAAGATGAGGAACGAGTTTGACGAGTAGCTTACTCGAAAAAGATATCATCGAGGATTTTGTTACCAAACGGTGCGTTCTACGATCATCAGCAAAAACGCAGATAAAGAAGATCCAAGAAGAAAACAAAGCCAACTGCAATAGGAAACGCAAAAAGGCAGCCGCATATAAGCTCAACGGCCTGATGGCAATAAAAAGGATCAAGTTTGGTAGTAAACTTCGCTCAAAAAGTTTTAGGACCATACTGTGTCGTAAGGTTGAATCCTTGCAATAGGTACGAAGTCGAAAGGGTCAGGAAACACGAGAGACCGATCAAAACATCGTCGTCGGCGGACAACATGAAGCCATGGCGCGTGCTCGTGGACATCCGATTGCGATTCAGTTTATTGCAACAATTCGATTTAACAATAGTATTCATTCAGCAATAGTATCCAGCACAACCGGTAATATTGGCTCTGAATAAGCGAGAACGTGTGCCGAGTGAGGCAGTGCATTGCACAATCCAAATGCTGTAACACTGAACTGCCATAATTTATTGCCAACTGATAATATGGTTTTTCTTTATCATCTGGATGTCTTGTTTTTGACTTTTCATTTTGCTTTTTTTTAACATTGCCAAATTGACTTTCATTGGATTTGCCTTTCCAGAAACTTCACAAATATTCTCAAATGCGAATGTTTCTCTGAAGGCTCTGATTCTTCAGTTGGGCGTGCATATTACACACTCACAAATCACTCAAACGACAAGTCACTATTCAAGCTTTATCCGCCATATTTAACGTTTATACTCGCGTTTATCAGTTTTTAAAATCTAATTGCTCCCACTTTTGACACTGATTGTTACGATAGTTGATTGTGGTTAATTTAACCATAAAACAATTACACACTTTTGTAACACACAGTATACCAATATTTTATTTACAAAATTCAACTTTTACACATTAACTTTGTTTCACTTTGACTTAAGACTGATTAGCCTTTGATTATTTAGCATGTTTACTGTCGCTGGTAAAGTTGCAACTGATCTAAACGTCTTAGATCACAGCCTTTTGTATCAACTGGAAATGTAGACAAAAAAGCTCAGGTGATATCTGTTGGTATTTTCTAAAACTATCAAGAAGCTTTGATAACACTAAGAGTAGTCAGTAGATGTTTCGTTCCAGATATATGTTACTGTGATCATTGTTTTTATACTATAATTGTTTATTCCACTATGATATTACCAGAAACTCAAGCAAAAAAAAACGGTGTGATCATCAACTTAATTAGTTGAATTATGAGATGAAACAGCAGTCACATAGGCCATATCCACGGCAATTTATTCACTATGTTTGTCGATGTGACTAACTATTTTATTAAACCTATGATACATATATATGGATCTTCATCACCAGTAACAACATGTGGCCATATCCACTTAATGTGGATTGTGTTTAATCAGCGTTTACTCTGATTACACTCAAAGTGCACACATCATGTTAATACACAATGTGTTCACTCTGAGTGCACTCATAGCATCATGTGTGTTAGTTGGCAATTATTGAGTGTTGGTTAACTGATCTGATATTGTCTGTATGTCATGACATGACCTTCTGACAGATCATTTATAGTATTGATACTGACTTTATTGTGAGTAAAATGCGAAAGCATTTCCAAATATCCTAAAATTCACAAAATTTTAATACATTTATGTGCAAGCAAAACACACATAAGTGGCTTAATTGTTATAACTAAATTAAAAATATTTAAATTAAAAAACACATTACACAAAAGCGACATTAAAAGTGTTAGTGTTTCTAAAGCAAAAAAAAAAAAAAAACTGTGGACGGGAACCTAACACACCATCTAGATATTATTGAGGTAAGTTTTGTGCGCGGTAGTAGTGTGCAGTATCGTTTTGCCAATTTTCGATACACAACAAAACTAACAGTTAGACAAAAAAATAACAAAAACTAAATTATCTCACCTCATTGATGGTTTTCATTTTTTTAACATCAACAACAATACTACGATAATTATGACCCTAGAAAATAATTGTGAATATTGCATAAAGTTATGTTTTAAAAATAAAATTTGTTTTACACACTTTACAGAAGGGTGAAAACAGTCTGCAGTTTTTAAAAATCAAAAATTGTTTGTCTTTTGAATTTTGTGGCCGAAAATTTGTTAAATCACTTGTGACATGAAAGAAATGATAGTGAATTGCGGACATATAACCCGACAAAACAAAACGTATAACAATATATCAGTCAAAAAACAGTGCACAAAGTAGTCCATTCCCTATCGAATACTTACATTTTCTAATTTCTGTTTCGCTTCGTTGATCACTTTCATGAGTTCCTCCTTTTTCGTATTGGAAAATGATTTCGAGAACGAACTATTGGCCTTATTGTTGTCGGTATTGTGTTTTGCGCTGATGCTTCTTCGAGCTGCAAATAAAAGCGAGAAATGAATTAAAGCGATCGCAACGAATTATGTGTGCCGCGCATACTTCTTTCGCCACGATCAGATAAACTGCCCGGCCCATCAAGGGCCGCTTGCAGAAAGCTCGACGAGGCTTGCTGTGGTATGCTTTCTGAACTGCCGCCAAGCGTCGATGCCAATGACCGTTCAGCATTGTCACCGCTTGGCGTTGAACCATCGTCTTCGTCGTCGGACGTACCCGTTCCGGTTCCCGTTGATGGCGCTGTCGACAGAGGCGTAGCAAAGCTCAACCCTTGTCGTTCGAACTTTTGTCGACGCACCGATTTTCGAAGTTCTTCTTCGTTCATGGCATTCACTTTAAAATCACTGTGTTATATTGAAACGTTATAAGTACATAGTTAACAAATGAAAGACATATATTTTCTTTTTGCGATACTCACGTTGGTGTGCTCGGCGCTATTGTCGGATAGAACATCATTCCGTGATCGGAACTGGTTCGTTCACCATCTGATATGTCTTCAATGTCACCGTCATGTTCCGTATTCGATTCGAAATGGACATTGCCCATGATCTTTTCGTCCTATTTTAACAATAGAATAGTTAAGTGTCTAGAAATAACAAATCTGTCTTGCTCTTACATTTTTCGCCAAGAATGCCAGCTCCCGACGACTCTCCATTCCGCTGTCAATCGAACTGTCCTCACTCAGATACGACGTATGATTATAAACATCCTTCGAGCTACCGCTATTATAGTCTGACGTTTGATTATTTTGATGACTTGTCGGCGGTGGTGTTGGAATCGCATACGATGACGAATTCGGACTGTCTGTGGCCGCCGCCCGTAGCTCTAATGCATCCGGTTCAAACGATCCTTTCTGTGCCCATCGGCCACGTGGCTTAGCCGTAACACCACCGAATTGCGTTTGACTAGGACTCGAACTTAGTGTCGCCGCCGCATTACCAGTGCTTGTTAGCGATTGCGCCGTAGGCGGCGGCGGTGACGACGACGCAGCATCATCGGCTTTTTTCTTTGCCCACTGCGGCAACTGGCCAACATCCGAGAATTTGTATCCCTGCGCCATTGGCAGATCATCGGTTATGAAATTCGGTGGCGATCCAAATTCCTCGGGACTGCGACAAGCCGCCTCATTAGACAGCGGCCGTGCCACAGCCGGATGACCATACCGAAGTGCCTGCTGCGAAAGACGTGCTTTCATTGTGACAATCATATCGTGCGGTACTTGCCACACAAATATGCAACCATCACCGCTGGCCGATATCAAATGTTTACAGTCATTGGTGAACTTCAGTCCGGTCACCAGTTCACTGTGACCGTACATCCGCGCCATACATTCCGTCGAATAATAATCGTACACGCTCAACGTTTTATCGGTGCACGATGTCGCTATATAAATGCCGCTCAAATCCAAACTTAACTTAATCAAACTGCCCTCGTCCGAATGCGAACCCTTAAACGTTTTCGTATGCTTTGCATTCTGTGTGCCATAGATACGTATGTTTCGATCCTGACACGCTGTCAATATATGCTTTGAATTACTGTCGATTTCCATGTCGTACAACGTGTTCTTGCCCGAACAATTGTTGCCGCGCAAAAACTGCCCATTCTGAAACGTTCGAAAGATAATCGATTTATCGGCACCGCACGATACCATTTGAAATACACTGCCACCGCCGATAAACTTCACAGAAGTTATACTGCTTGAGTGATCGTCAAGCGTTTGCAATATTCGATAGCTATTCTCCACATCGAATACATGAATTAAACGATCGCGACTTGCACTCGCCAACATTTTCCGTTCGATTTTCTCATTTGTATACTCAAGACACAATACCTCGGAATCGTGTGCCTCAATCGTTGTGATCAACTTTAAATTGGCTAAACTATAGATACGTATGTTACCCGAACGATCACCGGTTGCCAGATGCATGCGATCGGGACTGATTTTTATGCAACGAACACCATTTCGACCATCGTAACTGGCCGGCTTTTCCATATTCAATATCGGATTGTCGATGTCTTTGATGAAATTCAATTCATCGTCAATGTACAACACTTTCAGTAGCTCTTTACTGTAGATGTTTCGTCGATAGATATCGTTCGGTTCGCTGGTGTGCGTCTGTGTCGCCTCACAATCGTCCAGCGTCCATACACGTATTGTGTCGTCCGACGAACACGTCAGGAAACATTCCAATGGCAAATTGTTCGTTGGCTGATTTTTTACGTATGTATATGGCACAGTTTCGACGCCCCAAATACACGCCGAATGATACAGGAACGAATGACTTTTGCCGACGCGACGAATGTCTCGCAAATCCCAAATGTATAGACTGTGATCGTTGTACACACAGCTGACCTTGGATCGGGCCTCATCGAATACCATGGCTATTGTGTCGGGGAATTTGGCATTTTTTGGCACGGCCGTTATGTGACTGATATGGATACCCTGAGCAACATCGGCGCCCAGATAATGGGTACGTGGCAGCGTTGTCACAAATTCCAGTGTTTCGGCATTAAATACACGAATGATTGATTCGGCACAGCCGACCAGAATGTATTTGGCACTGGTGCACAGGCAATTGGCCGACGTTGTGCGACAGGCTACCCATTTGTCGAGAAGGCGACGCGAATTGAATTCGACTAGTTGACCGTTCCGTGTGATGGCAAAGGTGCTGTCGGCCGTGTCACCTTTGCCGCAGGCAACCGCACAGAAGTCGTTGTTTCGGAGTTCTCCGAGAATGGCACTTCGTCCCATTAGCGGTATTGGTTCTTTGTACTGTAGATAGAGAAAAAGGAGTGGAAATCGTATTGTATTGAAAGTGATTTTTTTAATGGAACAAAAAAGTTTGCTAAACATTCTTTTAAGAATTTTGAAAGGATCACGGTGTTTTGTTCTTAATCGATTAGAAAACAAATTTTAAAGCGCACCAGAAGCTCAGTAGCCATCTTGACTACTCTTCTTCCCCCATAATTTTATTTGAACGGATTCGGAATTCTATTCCGCCAAACTAAGTTTTTTTTTTAACAAATGCCAACTGATTACACTCACCTTTCGGCTACCCTCCAAATACCAGTATTTCACATGTCGATTACCAACCGTCACGAAATAATTTCCATCCTCACTGAAACACACCGCTACAACTTTGGCACTAACTTTGTTCGATGCAATTTTCAAATTCAATTTCCAATCGAACACATTCACAATCATATCGTGCTGTGACCCGACCGACACCAAATATTTGCCGGTCGGCGAAAATGCTATGCAACTAATTGCATATTTGTGGCCGGGAAATTCAGCAACCACTGTGCCGCCAATATTGTTCGATGTACCATTGCTGCCAGCATTTCCGTTTGTTGGCGTTATGGTTGTGGTTGTTGTGGCATCGAGTTCCCATACTTTGATTGCCGGACTTTGACCACATTCGCCCGTCGCAACATATCTACAATTTAGGTTAAGAATCTTCAGTATATAGTTTGGAGGAAAAATAAAAAAAAATCCTTACCGGCCACATTGTGAATATGCTACAGCAGTTATAGCTTTCCGTGATGTATTCAGCAAATAGGATTGACTTAGCTTCTTTGAATTGAATAATACAACTGTGCATCTGAAACAAAAACGAGTAGAAAAAATGTCAACGAAAGCCACTGGAAAAGTTTAATTATTTAAAAATAGTGTTGAGAGGATAGAAAAAGCGAATTAAGTAGTTTGTGTACAACAAATGGTTATGCCATGTAGTGAAATAACAAAACACGTTGTTCAAATGTTGACTATTAGGTCATGATTTGTTTTTTCAACTTGGCCAAACATAACATCCAGATGAGAATTTCAATGTACACAGATATGACATCAATATTAGCCGCGGATAAAATACAATTCAGAGATGGAGGCAAGGAATTCATAAAAATAGCCTTATTTTCGGTATTATATATACATTGAGTTAAGTGCTCATAATAACGTTAAAACACTCTAAAAAGAGTGTTTAAAGAGTATGTTGTATGTTTTAGTGTTAATCCTTTCTATATATAAGTATCGAGCTATTTTTAGACAAAATATTTATTGTCTATTCAAAAGACAATGTCCATCCCTGAATTACCTTTCATTACAAGCGGTCTTTCTGTCTAGTTTCGGTGTGCTATTGTCTTTTAGAATGTATATAGCATATACACAGAAAAAGTTCGTTTAGAGATATCATTTGGGGTAATCGTGTGATCAGTTAGAGAAGCCGCTGTAAATTTAGGTTTACGGTAAGCGAAAAACTCATGGCATCGTAAATACATTTTTACGTTCACTTAAGTCGTATAAACGTTTGAAGTAAAGGTGAATTGTTTATTGCAAACGCAAGACTTTTCCATTTCAAACGAGAATCGTTTGTTATGATCAATGTTATTGTAAAGAAATCGTAAATTATTTGAATCAAATAAAGTTTACAGTTTTAGAAAACGTGAAACGGTTACATAGAACGTAGTTTTTTTTCTTTCTGTGTAAGAATACATCAAACCAAAAGACAAAAAACTTAAATCTATTAGGTACATACAACAATCTATATACAATACGTGGGATTATGTGTCAGTCGATATAATAGGCTTAACATTATACGTGTATACCTTGGTGTATACTTTATAGAATGAACGATTGTTTGATTTGAGCAAATATCATATCCATTCCATACCGATTGCTGATTGTTATTTTGTATACATAGATGGATATTAGATGTACTTATGGGTGGGCAATTCTTCTTACATTTATGTACACTTATTATGTGATATTTCATAAAATATTGATACAGAGGGTTGGAAAATTCATTAGTAATAGGCATTTCAATGATTCCAATTAAACTGGCTAACTATCTACAGTATACAATTTTATAAAAATATAAAATGCTTAAAATTCGATTCGATACACATGTGTATCGGTGTTAAAAAATAAATTTGTTTAATGTTCGAAATCATGTCTGTTTAGCTACTTTCAATAAAGAAAAATGATCACAAGGGCAATATGTACATTTTATATTACACAAATTGCTTTTGACATACCTTAACACAGCTAATTATATAGATATTCACAGTAAATTATTTTTTTATTGAAACAAATTTTGTAGAAGATATTTTAATGGAAAATAGTTTTATAATGAGCAATCAAAATCACTTACATACCTAACCTATATATGAATACAATGATACAACAAAGTTTTATTTTTATTAATGTATGCCAATAAACTAATTTATGGTCCAGTGTACTCCGCTGTGAAAATATAATCTTAAGCTATTCACGGACGATTGCCATTTTCATTCTAAAAAAATTCGGACGAAAAGTTAAAACTTCGTACAACAATATTTTCTGTCGGTTTGCTCATAGCAATGAAGATTCAAAAGTATGTATCAACATTGTAATTCATGTCATTAAGAATAACTAGTAACACACGCTTAGTAGAATCATTTGTCTGACTGTATCTACAATTAAAAGCATTCCTTTAGAGTAGTTGATTAATTGTCCATAATACCATCTAAACACTATATGAGAAGAGCTGGTTTAGAATTCGGAATTTATTACACTTCGTAACCCTGTATATATGGAAAAATATGGATAACAAACTAATAATGGATTGCGTTGCGTTTATTTGTTGTAGCTATAACGTAAGACAAAAGACGAACAAACTAACTTTTATATATCATTAATTTCTTAACCTTAAAATACTTTTTACATCAGAAGTTTTGCTAAATCAAGTTATATATAAAGAACATTTTGCGTCCAAACATTCGAAGAAAATCTAGTAAATAGAACATCAAATAATAAAATTGGTGTATAGGTTATGTTGCTTGCCAAAGACAAAAAATTGAAAATACGATCAGGACGCTTTTTTTCTATTTTCATAACCTCAGATTCAAAACGATTTGGTATTTTTTTAATTTTGCTACGCTCATTAAGATTATTTTTATACAAATGATGTAGTTAGCGTCGAAAAGACAAAATTCATTTTATTTAAAGTGTTCGTACAAAAATGTAACACGAATCCACATTAACCTCAAAACTGAATACGGATAGCATCGATTCATATTTTATCAATTAATTAATATTTTCTTCTGCGGAACATCCCTAAAATTACTTCAATTATTAAATAAGGTAATTTAATTAAACGAAATTGTATTTAAAATTGTCAAAACGAATGGAAGTAAGGTTTGAACTCAGGTGTCAAAAAATGTTTATTTACAGGACTATTGTATTTCGAAACACTAAATGCAAGTGTGAAAGAAAACATGTCTTTAGAAAATTCTTAACGCTTCCTATTGGAAAAACACTATTATCCAATATTTTTTATATTCATTAAACATTCAAAATATCTATCAAATGCGTGTATAACCTATAGCAATTACTTGTCCACTAATATTTTAACCTGTATAACAGAGAACTATACGGTCTCGTGAACACATCCTCTTAAAATAAAAATTCAATATTAAGATTTACATGTTACATAATTAGAAAACTTTAGAACATTCAGCAATAGTTTAATACATCAAGACATATCTTTGCTTTTATCGCAGTATATAAAATCTTGTATTTTGTAAAGCTAAAAATTATCGGCATAAACTTTATATAAGTGTTTTTAGGCGTAATTTCAATTATATAAGTTAAGTAACAATACTACCTAGGCAGTATATAAGAAGACAGCATATTCTATTTTCCTCATATTACAAGTAATATTTAAAGACGCTAAGTAAACACT
>JANTEX010048884.1:0-15803 GCA_024741295.1 Macrocera vittata
AGCTGACCGTCTAAATATTTTAAATCCATTCCAAGATTTCTCGATAGTGGAGCGGGTTTCAGCTGTCTCTGTCAAAATGCCATCGAAACTTAATTGAACTCGATTTAGTTCCACTGTCCAAACTATCGATGCAGTGTGTGTGTGCCAATTGTTTTTGGCAATAAGACTCGAACATTCCGATTGATCGTTTTTCCGTCGCTCCGACAGGAACTGTATCACGGAATCGATTTTTGGTGAAACTTCGGCATCGCACCACTCAATCGACAAACTGCAAATAAACCAACATCCTGTCGACTTAGAACCGATGCACTCGTTGACCGAAACGGAACAAAGTCTTAAAGCATTTCATCGATGTCGGCGCTGCAGTTCATAAATTTTTGTACCAATAGCATAATCGAACGGCAAGTCTCGTCTGTACCTCGACTCTAAGAAAGTTAATTGGGTATCAGCCACCGACGCTTATCCGCTAGGCCGTCTATTGAAAAATAACTTTTGGCAGACAGAACAGGACGAAGGTGCAAGGGACAAAACAGCGTTCTCTACTTTTGTCGAAAAGACATACGATGTTTATGTTTCGTAATTGAGAATGGCTGTATCAAAATTGATCCCGGAATAGTGTCTGACATAGTCGAGTTTCCGTGTTCGACAACAAAGCGACGAGTCTGATTTTGAGCAAATTAAGCCGCTATTTCGTCACCCTTGACCGATCTCAATAAAAATAAAACAGTCTATCAATGGAACACGGAATGCCAAGTGGCTTTGTTCAGTGCACGCGCAAGGGGATATGATAAAACACTATATTGTTGAATTCCATAACGCCGGTCATATATAGATGTAGAGGAAGCATTCGATAATACGAATTGATAGGAACAGCAGCAATCAACGACCTTGTAGTTACATGGATTGAAGCCATGCTAAAAACCCGAACAGTCACAGCTGAAATAGATAGTTACTATAAGTCCATTACTGCAACCAAAGGCTACTCTTAAGGCGGTGTACTCCAACCATGTTACTATGCTCCTTAGAAGTTGGAGCAATTAATGCTGACTACTGTGCCAAAGGTAATACTGATGATATTGTACTATCAGTTAGAGGCGAATCTGAAGAAATAGTATTAAATCTGATGCAAGATGTCCTTATTTTGTCTCAAAATCGGTGTGAACGGCAGTTAGGATAACCATTTTGGTTCCATTAAGCAGAAGAAGAAATCTGGAAAACTTTTCAAATCCACTCTCTATGGGACGAACTGTCCTTTTCTACTGAAGTTCAATATTTAGGAGTTTTTCTAAACTCCAAAGTGTTTGTGGGAAAGGCATTTAAAACATATCATGAATACAATGATAGTGAGACCAATCGTCGCCTATGCTGTGGTTATAACATTCATGTATGTTGGTAAAAGGCTTCTGAAGTAACAACCTAAACTTTTGAATTAATTTGGTGAGAGAGAATGAAAAGATTTTCTATTATCTTAGTGAAGTTATTAACGTTTTCGGGGTTAGGCGTTTTAAAAAATGTCTATTGTGAACGTCGGTTTTTCTATTCTGAGGCTAGAATGTATCAAGTCTCAAATGTACTAATAAATCATCAAAAAAGTATCACAACCTGTCGAATTTTTCAATTCCTGAACATTTTTGGAAGAATATATGAAAATAAAGAGTATTCGAAATCAAATATTACAATTTAAGGACAATATATGTACAATTTTGAATACAATCAACCGTCCATTTTTGGATTGGCTTGAAACAGTGGCCACATTGGGCCTTTTTCTTAACTTTTCCGCTGCTTTATAGTTTCGAAAGTGTAGACGATGAAAAGTTGTAAAAGGCGGTAATTTTGAAACCAATTTGAACTAACCAGAAATTACAGACAATTTTACAAATCCAATCAAAAATAATTCGATAAAGTGATAACTGATAACAACACCAATTCACACACATATATTTTCGAAAAAAGCGTTATTTCATTCGTTTACAAAGATGTGACATATACATTTGAATGTTATAAATCCAATAACTTAAGTTAACAGAAATTGGATCATTATAACAAATGGATTTTTGCTAATTTATCGAATTCATTTTACTGCTTTGGTGGTGGCGCTTCAAGGGCTTTGTTTATTGCATCTCGACTTTGCTTTGCCCATCGACCCAAATAGCATGGCATCATGTGCACAAATCTGAACGTATTTTTGACTCCACTATTGTAGTAGTGCACTGCCAAGTAACCTACTTCACCTGAAGATGGTACTGGTGGAAACTGTAAACAAGTAAAACAGACTTTTCATACAAATGCATACGATTTGTTTCCCAAGTCACTACCTCAAATGCAACTTTAGCTTGAACTTTCTTTACGTGTGGACAAACTTGTTTGCATAAACTATTGTAAAGTTGGTCTGATTCTTTGCTGCTTCCCCATACATTGAACTCACGGGACCAGTAAATAGCCGACAATGCGATCGATGATTTAATGCCAAATCTGTGTATATATAAAGAAAATTTTTGATCAAAATGCTGAGCTATGGTATGGTACTGTATGAATACAAAAACACAGGCGCTCAGCGTATGTACAAAAACAAAAGGATTACGTAAACAATTTTAGATAACAAAATCAAAGTAAAAAAGGTAAAATTAATTCTAAATACCGTAACATACTTAATTAATGACTTGGCCATATTTCTGGTAGGGATTAGGATTAAAATTTAGAATTTTTTTTGAGTTTTTCCTGGCAGAAATAAGGTAAAAAACTAATGAAAATTATTCGAACATAACAAGTTGTCATTTTTAGTTTTCGAAGATGACGGGATCACTGGAAAGCAAGCCGAAATCGCGCTGTATGGTTTTTTTGTTTTCGGTTAAATGGCTCTGCTTTACCATCATTTTCCGTCATGCAGAGAGAGAGAGTGCGCGCGCGACTGTCAAAAAGTCAACCGGCAGCGAAAGCGAATCGCTGTATTCTTCACTGTCCTGTGCGTATTTTTGAGTGCAATTTCCAAACCCAAACTGTGAAAATGAAAACCATTTGATTTTCAATCCAAAAACAATACCGACGACCAAATAAACCATTAAAAACTGGGAACTCACATATGTTCAGACATTTGGTAGCCTAATCAATGGAATCCGATCGGAATCAACGATGGAATTACTTACGCAAAATTCTCGAACGCTCCGGACCGTTTTGTTCGCCAAATTTCACTGCATCATCCGAAAACCTTGAATCGCTTATGCAATGCAAAATTCTGGTTATCGGTGCCGGTGGACTAGGCTGTGAACTGCTCAAAGATCTGGCTCTTATGGGCTTTACCGATATTCACTGTATCGACATGGACACCATTGAGCTGTCTAATTTGAATCGACAATTTTTGTTTCGTCGCAAAGACATTGGCAGTTCAAAGGCAAAGTGTGCGGCAGCATTTCTAAACAAAAGGTACATAACTTGTGGTCGTAATTAAGCAAATGAAAACTTGTCATTCATCGATTATATCGCACCATGTTTCACCAGAATACCCGGTTGCACGGTAACACCGTATTTCTGTAAAATTCAAGACTACGACGAAGAATTTTACCGACAATTCAATGTGGTCGTATGTGGCCTCGATTCGATTGTGGCTCGCCGATGGATTAACGGTATGCTGCTGTCGTTGATCGACCACGAAGAAGATGGCACCGTTGACATGTCAACGGTTATACCAATGATTGATGGTGGTACCGAAGGTTTTAAGGGCAGTGCTCGCGTTATATTGCCCGGCATTACGGCATGCATTGAATGCACGCTAGATTTGTATCCGCCACAAGTTACCTATCCGTTGTGTACTATTGCAAATACGCCTCGTTTGCCCGAACACTGTATCGAGTATGTAAAAGTGATTCAATGGGACAAAGAGAATCCATTTGGGGTGACATTGGACGGTGATGATCCAACGCATGTGTCATGGGTGTACGAAAAATCACAGGAACGAGCGAATTCATTTAGTATAACCGGCTTATCGTATCGATTGGTACAGGGTGTACTGAAAAATATCATTCCGGCTGTGGCCAGTACAAATGCGGTTATAGCGGCCGTTTGTACAACGGAAGTGTTTAAATTGGCGACGAGTTGCTATGAATATCTGAACAATAATTTGCTGTTTAACGATGTGGACGGCATTTATACGCAAGTTTTCGAAATCGAACGTAAGTCAGATTGTTTGGGATGTTCGAATGTGCCACGACCGGTTACCGTTGAGAATCCAAATGGTATGACGCTTGAGAATCTCATCGAATATCTGTGTCAGAGTGCTGAATTTCAAATGAAAAATCCTGGTACGGTTTCTTATGGCACACACACATTTTTTTAATGTTTCACGTTTAACCGTTTTTTTGTTGTTGTTTTTTTCAGGGCTAACAGCAAATATCGATGGTAAAAATAAAACGTTGTACATGTCGACTGTTAAGAGCATTGAAGAACGTACGCGCTGTCATTTGACAATGTCGCTGGGCGAACTGGGTCTAAAAAATGGACAAGAAATAATGGTTGCCGATCAGACAACACCAAATACAATTCTCATCAAGCTGAAGTATAAAGAGAATGAAATTGAAATGAAGTAAGTTGTGATTTTCTAATTTATAAAATGAGGGACTTCGTGTTTCACATACGTTTCTCAATAAAAATCGATTATTCATAAACTAGCAGCAGGTTTGTAGTTAAATTTAGATACGAAGAGGATCTCAAGATCATACTAAAGTTGGTAAGACAATTTGTCCAAAATAAGCAAGGCAGTAAGCTTTAATTCTCTTCCCTTGTCCAGTCCAAGAATCGATCTTATGTTTCTGGAAAGAGTAGCAGCTCTATGCTCAAGCCAGACAAAAAAGGAAGCTATCTTGTACCACCTTCGGCAGGCAAGAAGAGAAAAGCCAGACAAGCGTTCCTTTTTGCAAGAAGCCAGCACGGATCTTGATGTGTTCGTGACTGCTATTCACCACACTCCCCTTCTCATTGGTTTTTATGCTATCGCATATCAAACTTTGTGAAGCAGCTCCAACATGAATGAAAGGAACCGCTCACTGTCATCTTATATCAGCTGTACGGAGCAACAGACTGTAAATCAGGGCAGCGAAGCTGCTTTATTATCATCTGAACAGATTGGATCTTGTATAGAAGCGTGATTGAAGCAAAAATATCGGCTCTATCAACAGGTTTAGTAACACTAGATCAGGTCGATAGTCTGGCTGATGATGTGAATAGAGCGATCATGTGCTCGTATGAGAGAGCATGTCATGTACGACCAGTATAGAGAAAGCTTCATGCTGGTACGTGCAGCTCAATAAGTAACATCGCAGATAAGAAACGAACAGGGCTGCCAAAAGCGAAAATCGTACTCGTCAGAGACGGCGCGCGTTGTTCCGGAAGTGTGATCAGGTAGGATGAGAGTTTTCCAGCTTAGACTGTAGGATTGTATTGATAAATTGTTGAGTGAAATATTTATCGCTAGTCACGCATGGGGTCATATTTCTATACCGTGGACGATGGTTAACGTTGTACTTATCCTCAAGGCTAATAAACGACCCGAGAACATCCGTAAATCATTTCGAACGATAAGTTTAACCTCCTCTCCAGTTGACATGGCTGTCTCCTAAAGACATCCTAGCCTTCATAATAGACATAGGTCTCAGGGACATTCTATAGTCTCTGATCTGAAATTTGGGGCAATCACAATAGATCTATTAAAGGTCGCAGTGTTGGACTAGGACTAGTACCTTCTCCCCATATAGTTATAAAAAAAAACTCCTCTCCTTAGAAAGATGATCGAAAGGACACTACATCAAAACTAGCACGCGTACCAGAAGGATACATTTACGGCCTGGTTTGAGAGATTGACAAAACCATGCGGCTGAGAGAGGTAACATTCGTCAATACTTCTCATGGCGTCAGTCTCGGGGAATTTGAAAACCGAGGAATTAACGGCAGATGGATAATGTCAACGTTAAGAAACAGGTATGTGAGTGCAGCTATGACGGGTGAATCCGCGTCTTTGAAAGTTGACAGAGGCTGCAAGGAGGGGTTCTATCGCCTCTATTGTGGTCAATTTTTGTTGACGATCTCATAGTCGCGCTCAATTACTCGGGTGCTTACGCCCACGGTTATGCGCACGAAATTGTCATTCAGGTTAGGGGAAAATTCCATCAATATCGAAACAGATGTTGAAAGTGAGCTCAGTGACGACCTAGATGAGAGTGTGGGGTTGTTAGATAGCACGGTGATCCAACGTGTCGATGATGGCGACATTTAGCATCAGACAAGCCAAACAATAGCACAATAGCACTGCATTTGTAGCACTACTGATGTCGTTGGAGCAGAAGAAGATGGACTGATCCTGATCCAAGAACCATGGATCGGGAGTGGTAGGCAAATTGTCGGTCTTGGAACACGGAACTACGAAATTTACCACTCAGCATGTGAAGGTAATATCAGGTTTGTCATTTTGGCAATGAAAATCTGAATATCTTCTTGGAGCCTAATTTCAGCATGAAGGATGTGACAGTGATTCACAGCACAGAGGGAAAAGCGGTGGCAATAGCCTCTGTATATATGGACATTAATGAAGAGATACCATCAATGGAAGTGATCCGTTTAGCGAACGAGCCGGAGGAAGGCAGCGCTCGTCATTGGTGCGGACACAAATGCACACCACCAAATATGGGGCAACAAGGACACGAACCTAAGAAGTGAGTTACTTCTACTGTTTATTCAATCCTCGAGACTACTAATAGCCAATATAGGCTCAGAATCTACGTTTATAACGGTAAATGGTGAAAGGGTTATTCACTTAACTTTATACGACGGAACTTAAATTGTAAACTTAAAAGTATCTAACATAGCCTCTTTATCCTATCACAGGTATGTTGATTTTAATCTTAATTTTATACACTCAAATTGTTCAAAATCCAAGATACCCGGATCAAGATAAGTTCAGAACCATACTGTGCGAAAATCCTCCGCTGGAAGACTCCATTGCCACGGTCGGATCTTTGAAGACCAAAGTATGTAATCGAACGGACTGGGTGAACAATGCCTACTCTAAGGCATGTTCGATTTTAAGACCCAATAAGACCCTCAGCCCCCGCGGTGGAGTAATAAGCTTAGGGAGCATACAGACAAAGCAAGAAAAGCTGTAACGGACTCGCGAAATAAGGAATTGGGGAGATTACAAGAGCAAGCTCAGGGTCTTCACGAAGGAGCCGAGGAGAGCTGTCAGACAATCCCGGCAATCCTTTTGTGATTGTATTGATGATACCAGGGAAACAGCAAGACTAAGTCGTAAATTCAGAAATCTAACGGCAGTTGAACAGAAGATGAAGAGGAAATGCTGTATATGTTGCTATACACACTTCCCTGATAACTTCGGGACACAAATACAACAACAACACAAGTGCAATACCACCAAATGTATCGCCAACAAACCAACGGAATACCAAAGACAGCATCGGTAACCTGAATCTACTACAATTTAATTGTAACAGTCTTAAAAGAAAAACAGACGAGATCCTAAACTACATGGACAAATTTGATATGCACATTGCTATAATTCAAAAAACGAAACTAGGCTCAACCAGCATATTCCAGATAACGAAAGGTTACACATGCATTAGAGAAGACCACGACACGAAAGGGTGTAGTCTTGCTTTTATTACACGTGACGACATCAAACATCGTAAAGCCACACTGCCTACTCCAAACATAACGGACGTATATCTTGAACAATTTGACATCATTATTAGATCTGGCGGCAGTGAGATCACACTTATGAATGTTAGACACGCTGCTGAAGTGTTGCGGTTTCTTAGCGAAAAGCTCATCCTTTGCCCTTCGACCTCTTCATAAAACTTCCAAAAAGAAAACGATTTACGTTTTCTTACACAAGTCAGCCGTTTGAATTCTCTCTGGGCGATCTTATAGGCACATCGCTTCATCATCACATTCCACGCTCTTTCAGCTAAGCATTTCGCCACCGATACCTTGACAAGCAAGCTCATACGACAATATGATAGCAATGTAGCATTACTAAAATTATCAGCCAGGCCCTCGATTTGAGACGTGGGTAAGGTGAGATTCAAGTGCTCCTCAGTGGCACATATCTGCTACTGTTATCTCATTAACAGGTCGCAAAAGTATTATCGATGACAGCAGGACTGTATCAGTAGAGATTTCCTTACTAGAATCGATACTTTTCTTTATGTTCATTGACGACAGCTGTGACGCCGTTACACATTCTAGCACTTACTTGTAAGCCAATTGTCGATCGACACAAAATTGTAACTCTCTAGACATGATTAACGCTTTTGTTACAGTATCTCATTAAAGTTAGATATGTCTTGTCGGATCGAACCCGTTTCAATTATTAAATTTTATTTTAAATAAAAGAAACAACCATAATTTCAATTTTTACTTAATTTGTCGAGATGATTTTAATTTTCTGCCAATCCTTTTCGATCTCGATCTTCTGATTCGGCGTGGCGTCTTGTATGCCAGCGCAATATACGGACACTTTTGTTCATCGGTCATTTGTCGCCAGTCGTTTGCGCCACGTATCGCTATTTCAGTTATGGAAATTCCGCAATTCGTTCGTCGAAACTCTCGAAGAAAATTTAAGAACGGATTCCTCGTGACAATGCCGGGCTTATAGCAACGGCCGTCGTTACGCTTCGTGGCTTCTCCTTCTGTTTTCACATTCATTACTGGTAATTTTGATGAGGCTTCTGCTTCTGCTTCTGATGAGTTTTCTGTTTGTTCCGAATTTGTGGTGGCCGTAGGATTGCAGTTGCAAGTGTTACTAAAATTTTTTCGAACTTCGTTTATTATAATAAATTACGATTTTTTTTTCAAATGCTTTTAAATGGCATTTATTTGTACAGTTTATGTGATTCGGTTTTTGTCTTAAATAAAATACAGTTCGATCTCAAATAAAGAAATACGTTTCTTTAGAGTTCAACAAGTTTTAAGAAATCAATTAATCATAACGAATTTAATAAATTTTCTCCAAAAAAGAAAAGAAAATAAAGGAAAACGTTTCATCATTCATATCGTTCAAATGTCTCTGAAATGTTAATAGTTAAATTGAAATCTTGAAAATCTCAATCGAGTTATCTTCAGAATCGTATCGAAATTTTAATGTCACAAAAGGGGAGGTAATTCTCATTTTCTTGAAACATAATTCGTGTTTTTTCTTCACTTCCAAATATTCCAAAGAATTTTTATTTGATTTGTAGACGTATTCTTCTGCAGAATTTACAAAAAATGTATATAAGCTATGTTTTCCTATTTAAATTTCATTTTAAGATGTTCACTGCACTTCGACCCTTTTTGATGATTCAATGTATAAATTTGATGGATTTAAACATTTAATTTTCAATAAATAATATGAATACACATTTCTCGTTTAGAAAAGTTTTTTTTTCCCATCACAAGATAGCAACAACATACCGAAAATTGTCATTTTTCGCCAAAATTCTAAAAAAGCCGTTGCCAATTCAATCATGTTACGATTTTCTTCTTCATAAATTTCATAAACAAAACCATACAAACAAAAATGACCATAACGACGGCTATCATTAGCCACATCCAACATTTCCAGGCTCGTTTCGAATGGTCTTGCAATTTTTCAGCTTCATTGGTTAAGGATGTAAAGTTTCGGTCTGTAAGTTTGGCAGACGATGATACTATCTGAAAATGGTCAAATTTTTTTGTTGTAAATATTCAGTTTCTTCATTCAGACCAATTGAAACTATTTGAGACTTTAAGAATAATCGAGTACCTTAAAAAAATATTGAGCTCAATTTAGACTATAACTATGCCTAATCATTCAGTCCACTTGAGATCTATTCAGATCAAGTATAACTTTTTAATTTTGATTGAGACTGATATGGGAACTATGTTACCTTACAAAAAATTGAGACCAACCAAGATCTATTTAAACTAGTTGAGTTCATTCAGACCAATTGAGACTTGTTAAGAGAAATTGAATACTTTACGATAATATTGAGTATAAGCCGAATAGCGGTGCCATCATTAGTTGTCTTGGTGTCAGCTCACTTGGATTCTTTCAATCACTAGGGCTTAAATGGTCCAAGGCAACTTAGCAGATGGTTCAGGCCAAAATATTCTCGGTTTCGTTCGAATCACGATCGAACATTAATGGCAAAGATGTCCAATGAAGTTATTTGTTGTACGTTCGCTTTTCCAAAAACTCTACCTGGGTGTGGATTTTCGGAAGGCGTTTGCGATTGCACCGAATGTAATCAGTGAATTAACATCATCGACCACAGACCCAGATCACTTGTCACACGACTTTGGTCCAATAGAACGTGCAAGACTGAATCGCATAGTTAAAAGTTTCCAATCTTTTGCTAGGCAGACACTAGGATTGACCGATTTGATGGTTTACACCATCGATGTAGGCAAAGGTACTTCTCACCGGCCATTCAACAAATAATCGATAAAGCACTAGAAAGAATGGAGTCAATGGACGAGGAGAGTAAGAGCTCGTGGAGTTCGCCGGTAAGAAGTCAACCGCAAATCACGATTATGCTTGGATGTGCGCAAGTTGAACGCAGTTGCTAAGAAGGATGCCTACCCAACACGAATCGTCGAGTGCCTGTTAGGCTATCTGACCGATAGTCGATTTATATCGAGTATCGATCTGAAGGATGCCTTGGTTAGATAAGTCATCCCGAAAAAAAACCGAGTTTTCCGTTCCCGGCCATCCATTGTAACACTCCACAGCGACTATACAGGCTTATGGATAAAATCATTCCAAACGAGCTAAGACACTGGATTTCGTTTATCTAGACGTTCTACTCATAGTTTCGCCCGATCTAGAGTATCACTTCCGATTATTAGCACAGGATGTCCAATCACCGGCGTCGAGCGAATTTATCCATAAACGTGGAGAAGAGACACGAGGTTGTTTGAAGACCGACCCAGAAAAGTTCGCGGCAATTGTTGATTATCCGATTCCGTCTACGGTCAAGTACGCTGGTTCTTAGGCATGGTACAGGCGGTTACTGGCCATCTACGCTACCGAATCGACCCCTATAACGGACTTGATTAGGGAAAGGCGTACTTTTGAATGGACATCTGACGATCAGTACGCTTTTGATCGTTTGAAAAAACAGTTGTCATTTGCGCCAATCCTGGTGAATCCGGATATTTCGATACCGTTAATTATTCAATGCGACGCGTCGAAAACGGGCATTAGCGGTGCACTGTACCAAGTCTCCAATGATGGTAGAGAATCGCCAATAGCTTTTGTGTCGCAAAAAATAAACGACGCCCAACGCAATTACAGCTTAACAGAACTCGAATGTATGGCGGCAATCTGAAGTGTAAAGAAGATTCGGCAATACGTAGAAGGAATGCAGTTAAAAATTTTTCAGTCACCGATCATGCAAGACTTCAGTGCCGGATGACGTGGAATGACTTAACCGCTCGGCAAGCCCGATGGAGTATATGCCTCCAGGGATTCGTTTCAGTATTGAACACCGAAAGGGAACTCTCAACGTCGTCACAGACGCGCTCTTTCGAAGAACTCTACACGGCCAACCCGATCGAACGCTAACTCACTTCAAATCGCAACCGTACGTCGAACTCGTTCAACATGTCACAGCCGACGCGAGACGATTTCCGGATCTACGCGTAGTTGACCATCGTGGAAGCTATGTATTCCGGATGATTTGTTTGAAGAGCTGAAAAACGCCCACGAAGACCCTCCAAAAACTGCGTCGTTCACCGGTATCTGTCAGCCTGCCAAACGTGGAAATTAGTTAAGGCTCCCGAATTCACGTTGATACTTCCGATGGGCGAACAATTCTATGTACATAGACCGTGTAAACGTTTGTAGACCAATCTGATTGGGCCGTACCCTCGGCCCAAGCGTTGACTAAGTTTGTCGTAATAAAGGCAGTTCGTTCGGCCACCGCAAAATCGATTTCTACGTTCTTCGATCAGGACGTTGTCCTGATGTTCGGGTCCCTGAAACCATCCATTTTAGACGATGGGCCCGACGTATTTCGAATGAACTCAAGGCATACGTTGACGCTTCTATATTCATCCCAATCGAACGCCTCCGAACAAGTGTTAACCGTTTGATTTTGGCTGCGATAAGACCGTATATACGAACCGTTCATCGCGAGTGGGACGCACATATGGGCGAGATTGCAGAAGCACTTCGCAATGTCGTTTACGAGTCGACTGGGTACTCGCCACATTATATCGTATTTGGAATCATCTCAGATGTCTGCAAGACGGGGATCTTCAGAAAGCGCACCAGAAACATTCACGGTCGTACATCAGATTTCTTGCCGGGACAGAACGTGCTGCGACGAAATTTGACACCAATGTAGTGAATCGGAAGGTTGGCTACGGTCGATATGAGGTATCCGATTCAAATCGTAAGAAACTCGGTGTATACCACGCAAAGGATTTTCGGCCACAATATTCCATCTTAGAGGATTGTGCAAACAAGATACTCTAAATGCTCAGGGTGGGTCGTCCCAACGTTGGGCAAACGAGCTAAGCTGGTCACTGGCCACGAATAGCGATCCGGGTTTTCCAGAAGCCCGTCAGCTGGATGTACCCCAACGTAGCGTAGTTATCAAGGAACCATATGTAATCCGCCATGCCTAAAAACCGGTGTACTTGTTTGATCATGGGCGGAATCGGATAATCGACAATAGCCGCGACCTTGTCTGGCTTGGTCTTCAAACAACCGTGTCCGAAACTAAGCAGATCGTCGAGATAAACAAAAAACTCGGTGTCTCAGCTCGTTTGGAATGACTTTATTCATAAGCCTGCATAGTCGCTGCGACTCGTCAATATATGTGTTTGTGCCCCTTTTCCCCTTTTAGGTCTGTACAACTTCTGAATAACTTCTAATGATTAGAAAACAAAATTCGTTTTTTTTCAATATAGGTGTTCCTTTCCTTTTGTCCAATCAGACCTAAAAAGCGGTTCTCCTCTCATAGTACTATGCATTCTGTGAAAATGCCCTGAAAATTCATTAAGCCGTTTGGCCTGTATCGATCATACAGAAGTGTTACGAGCGACCTATTAAAAAAAAACCTTCTCAGGACTCTTTTTTAAATCATTTTAAACCCAACCCCGAGAAACATTTTCTACAACTTTGGGCGGAAACGGTTCTCACTCCTGAAGGGATTTTAAAAGTTTTAAAAACGAGGCAACATAATAATGAGCCGTCCTCCTCTTGATTTGTAGGTGCTAAACCCCGAGAAACATTCGTTTAACGACTCTGAACTTTTTTCCTTTGAAAGCAAGAAACCAAAGAAGAGCAAACTTTGGCAATCTAATACGTTAGCATTGGTCTAAAAACCATAGTATGGATCCAACTCATTATTATTGGCAATACTCCTCAACTACGGCCAATGAATCTTTTGCACTAGCTGTCATATGGAAACCGTCGCATTTCTAGTTCTTTCCTCAATATGCCTTACTTTACTTAATTATAAAATAAATTACTTGAGGAAACTTTGGTGGCTAATAAGGTGTCCCTTCTTGACTTGTATGGAAGCAATCTCTCGAGAAACATTTGTTGTACGACTTTGTGCGGCAAATAGAGAGTAAAGAGCATAATCTCTTATGCTACAGCAAGCAGAATCTACTCGGGACGAGTTCTTTTTCAAAGAAAGGGGTAATGTTGGAGAATGTTTGTTGGGTTTACAATTTATTATATACAAATAGTAAACCCAACAAACATTTTCCAACATAAGTGTTTAATGTATATTTCATGTACACAGCTGTGGATGTGAAAACAAATCAACTCAATCCTCGTTGGACACAGGACACAGTGTCCTGATAGTATCGCGGGAAAAATGACTTTAAGAATAGAAACACGATTTAGATTCCAAGCAGAAGCTCATACAAGTAAAACTGATTAATAGAAATGGGAAAGGAACTCTAATTTTCACTGACGAATCATTCACACTTCCGAAAGCTGAAATTTTTGTATATAATGAAAGCCGCTGAACAACAGAGAACTGACCAACAGTAACGTAGCCTCAATAAAGGCCTGAATCTAGACTAGTAGACAGATGTTGATTCACGTTTCAAGAGAACTGAACGATAAATGCTACGTGCGCATTTGCTGAATTACTGGACACAAGAGGCTCATTGTGAACGAAACAGCAGATGAGCTTGCACGATCAGGCTTAAATCTTAGCGTGAATCTGGCCAACTGCTCGGTCAACATTCCTATACGGATTGTGAAAGGTAGTCTCGAAAAAGCAGCAATAGGGATTACAAACCATTTTCGGATACCAAGAGACGACTGCGTAATTGCAAGACAGCTGTGGCCAAAACAATATGAAGGAAGAATCTCATAAGTACTACATCCGAACAAAAAACCGTCCAAAATCCAGCTGAATTTAACAGGATGCGGGCATGAAATGAAGCCTTGAAACACAACGACGATACTCACTGGACGGAATATAAATCTGCACAACGAGATTTCCAGTTACTGGTTCGTCGAAAGAAGCCCCAACGAGGGTAGCATCAAAATGCTGAATGGTAGCTTTTCTACATGCGCTGAACAAACCAGGATTTGTAGGGTGTGACCTAGATGTTATAGTTGTTGATAGGAGAAACGATCCAAATTGGAATATTGTCAATGCGGTTGTTGATTCGGTTATGCCTGACTAGGCACTTTAATCATTCTCAATATTTAAATATGCGGATCCTGGTGTCATTTTTCCGACCCTATTACAGAAAGTTGGTGCGATCCTCAGTGACACTATGATCACGTGCTTTCTAATTCCAGGCGTGTCTCTAGAGTCACACTTTTATACCAAAACCAGGCCGCCAGCTCTTTTGAAATCTTGATATCCGGCACGCAGAATTGCTCAGATTCTACGATCGGCTCAATCTGCGTTGCGACAACTTAGAAGAATACGTTTCAAAGGGAACTTAGCGAAGCTGGATCTGACCAACCCCACATAATATCTATCTTTCTTTCTATGGTAAGTAAAACACCTCGGGACTTCTATTAGAGGATCATTTCTGACGAATATAAGAATTTCATAATACAGTATCTTTAGTCATGGTTTTTTTAATCGCAACAGAATTAGATTGCGGTAAAGTGGCAGTGGGTTTAGAAATTTTTTAAATGGGGCTATTGATGGCGTGGATGACAAGGCTCCTGTTATCATAAAACACGCAAAGCGCTGAACGCGCTGTTGAGTTCAGCTCTATACCGCCAAACAATCACACTATAAGTCAAAACTGGCCTAACTTCCGCCGTATAAGGCCAATGTGTGGACAACGGAGCGTGTCCTCAAGTTCTGCACAATTTTTCTATGTACTTGACTTTATCAGCATTAATCAATTGCCTACCGCCCATAATAATGGGTCGCATAGTATGAATCGACCATCTTTCCGAGAATAAAACTGCCTCTGCTTCTGCAGGAGTAATAGAAAGTTCTCAATGCACCAGCTATTACAGACTCGTAGTGCTCTTGAAGCAAGTTCTGTCTAGGTAATTGAGTCGATTTTCGTTTGTATGTTTACATAGGAAACAATAATAGGCACCTCTCCGGCACAGAGCGCTTTCTCAAGATTGTAGACAAGAGAGTAAAGTGCTGAGTCCGTTAAGCGTTCAGCTAAAATGCTTGTTCGTTCATACTGCTATCAGTAATTTCAACCATTGCATAATTGTTCAACTGTTTTGAGTACAAAAGAACTTAAACAGATTATATTACAAGGAGAATTAAACGGTTTTAATAACCAACGCAAATTTTTATATGGTTGAATTTGAGAAGATGCTC